>JAAAKL020016186.1:0-11149 GCA_010016065.2 Carybdea cf. marsupialis auct. non (Linnaeus, 1758)
GTGCCTAAAGTAGCAAAACCGGGACCGACAGACAGACAGACCGACAGACAGACCGACAGAATTGGTGATTGCTATATGTCACTTGGTTAATACCAAGTGCCATAAAACCATACAAACAGAGGTAACATTTATCTCTTGGAGCTCCTATTAGAAGAAAATGAAGAATAAGGTTGGTATAATTATTAATTACTGAAATACTTTCACATTAACGTACTACGAAAAGTGATTCAAGATAAAAGAATTTTATACATCGAAAATTTGAGCGTGATAAGCTCCTTATCTATGTTATTTATGAGATACATCTTTTAGTTAGTTTGCGATAAGAAAGCGAGAATGAACGATACAGAACCTCTTCTTGAGTTGCAAGAACAAATTTATGTGATTTCTGGAGTGTTAGGCGGGGTCAGCCTCATACTTTTAGTACTTGTGATAGTGCTATTCTCCAAAATTTCCAGGTATGCATCACTTTTTTTTTCTTTTTTTTCTTTACAAATGATTTGCTTATTTTCGTTTTTTTATTGCCTAATCTTAACGTCGTTTTGCTTTTAACTTGCTCAAGTAATACGTTAGTTTTATTGATTAGGTCTGAGTACGGTTAGATTAGTTCATCTGAAAAGATTATTTTGTATTTTCCGATTCATTGATACTTTTTTCATGTCTAGATCTGGTAGCTTTCGTCGTAAGCTCTTTAACATGTTAGATGAGTGTCTTATATAAGTAGAAAACAAATAAAAAATATGGCATTTGAATTTGCCGTCAATCAAATGAAATCATATTTCCCGTTTTCAAGAGATTGCCCTATTTGATAATGCAGAAATGCAAGTCTGGAGAAAATAAGATTGACCTTAATCACAAAATTTTAGAAACTGAAGATAATTCTGTTTGTGAGAGACTTAAACAGAGCGAGGTGAAGGATTTGGCACGGGATTTAGAAACACAAAAACGCTTCAGATCTGTTGCCATCAATACTGTACGAGATACCTTGCTTAACAGAAGAGCTTTCTCTTTTCGATCAAGACAAAGTGTGTCTTTGTTATGTTTTATAAATGACGATTGAGTTGTATATAGCCAAAATGTACATGTTATAGTGAAAGGGCTGGAAAATTAAGACTGTAACACATTATTTATTCATCAATAGCTCAAAGTTGAATTTGAAACGTATACCCCTCTTCCACAATGGAAATTTATTTGATACAGTTCCAAATGGCCATTCAGTTTCCTCGCACTGCAAATATGATCCCACAAAGAAATCCGTTGATCTTTCCAATATGTCGTACACCAATGAATCATCAGTGTTTACCTTAAGATAGTCTAATTTTTTTTCAAACAAGAGGGAGTATCCCGCAACACAAAAAGGTTACTCATTTTGAGGCAAAAAGCCATTTAAAAAATTTCTACAGATATTAGTTAACAAAACTGTTGTATCTAATTAACTGACTTAAATGCTTAAAATTTTTTGGCCTGCTTGGGTGTTTGACTTTATAAAACATTGTCTCTTAGAAAGCTGTTTGATTGCTTAAATTTAAAGATTTGTTTGAATCTTCGAGCTGACAACATTATTTTCTCGTTTCAAACTATCCAAATTATTACCTAATTTCAAATCCAAAGTTTCTACTATCTAAATTATTACCAATTTGCAAGTGAGGCAACTGGAAGAGAAGCCTCTGGGTCCTCTTTCGTTTGTAACCCATAACTCCGAAACCCTGTTAATATTATTTTAAAGAAACCATTTTGTTTTCAGTTCCAATTATTTGAGATAATAAACAACGTAGGAAACTTTAAAAAAAATTTCCTGTCCTTTTATTTTCTTTGCAGTCATTCTTTGCCAAGTGTTCAAATCGTGCCAATATTGTTTTCTCGTAGGACTGCTGCACGATGTTGCCTCATACTGATGCCCATCCTCGGTTTCACCTGGATTTTTGGTATCTTTTCGCTCAACGGAGAAATGATTGCATTTCAATATTTGTTTACCATATTCAATTCATTACAGGTAAAACACCATCTTTTTCTTACATTTATTAAACAGTACCTCTTAAGTTTTATAGTAAATTTAACATTTATACATAACATAAACATAAATTTAACAGTTTCTTCTACTCTTTCTTTTTCCCCACTTGTTCTTGCTCTTCTTTTTTTCCCACTTTTTCATACTCTTCACTTTCTTTTTCCACGCTTCCTATTGCTATTCAGTTATTGCTTTTTTTACTTTTGTCCGTTCTGTCATAGTAGATGTTTCTTCTTCGCCCTTGGTTCTCCACCGATTATCTACTGCTGCATTTTTCGTATCATCATTCTATCACCATCCCCTTGCTCTCCTCTTTTTTCTCCCTACTTTTTCGCGCTCTTCTCTTTCTTTCTTTCGTGCTTCTTATTGCTTGTGTCTTACTTTATTCCACATTTATTACTCTTGTCAATCTTTCTCACCACTTCTTCTCGCTCTTCGCGTTGTTGCTTTCCTACTATGCTTTCGCTTTTATCCATCATTTCGTCAAAGTTTCCCCCCTAATTTCGTCACCGATTGTCCACAGTTACAATTTTGTTATCATCATCGTCTTTGTTGTCCTGACTTGGATCATTGTCTTGTTCTTCCTTTTCTTTCTACTTTCCGTTTTCATTTTCGTTTACTTCGGCTGCTTTCTTTTCCATTACCATGATCATTGCATTCCCTCTTCTTCCTTTGTCTTCTCTGCTGACACATTTTTATGGTGGATTTCCCTCATGAATTTTTCTTTTTTATCCATCTCCATTTGCTTATTTTTCTCCACACAAGTATCTTCTCACATTCTTCTATTTTTTCTGTTGTTCACGGGAACCCGTCATCAAAATTTCTTTTAGTTTCTTCGTTATAAAATTTATATGATTTCTGTTTGTTTGGTTTTTCTTTTTACCTCGAGTAGTATTTGATTCCCAGTTGTTCTTTGTTTTGAGATTCTGAATTTTTTCCCAGTATTAATTACCTAATGCCTATTGTTTTCCAGGGCCTCTTTATCTTCATCTTCTATGTTCTCTTCAACGTGGAGGTGAGTACTTCTACAATTCCGTTGAATTAGTAACAACGCCTGTACGCTGACATCCTTTGGATCATACGAAAACTTTATACCAGGGCTCCTATAAGATTACTCAGAAGACGTGATAATAAAAAATAGAATAATATGAGATACTCATTTGCTTGCGGGGGGTATTGGGTTGTTGCCCCCTTATGAAACCTTTAGATTATTTAGATATTAGAGTGGTCAGGTTTGGAAAATGTATAGCCAGTATGTGATCATTTGAGGGCATTTTGCTCCTACTTTGTAGTAAAAGTTTGATAGTTATCTGGGGGATTACCTACAACCGCGAAAAGTAGCGTGCCGTCCGCTTTTCCCACGCCCCTCCTTTCGTCAACCCTTGCGTTTTCCGCTAGACCATCTACATAAACGAGTGTCCTTAAAAACAATAACGTTCCTATTTTGGGCAAAATGGGTTGGTCTCTTTTATTTCTGATCTTTACTCAATGACGCAAATATTTAAAACTACCGTGACACTGGTTAGCCTCACCACGTTTCAACTTAGCCTTGAGCACTTGACGTTTTTCGCATTAGGGCGTAGAAACTTACTCTGTCAAGGTAGATGCAAGATCCAGCTAACCAGTTGGCCCACTGTGCGTCGTGACAACATGGTTGCAAGAATATGCACAACCCAAAATTGTTGACAGGCTCGTATGTAAATGGCGGGGCTAGTAAGCAAACAAGCTGGTAAATATACTAGCAAAGGGGCTGTCATCGTTTATGTATTTATGTCAAAATTTTTTTTTTTTTCGTTCAAGAGAGAATTTTTTTCGGGGCGGTCAAGGAATGGAGTTCTCTTGTCTCGTTAAGTGCATGGAGAAGGGATTTTTTTCCCAGATCGTGCTTTCTGATGACATTGCCGATAAATGACGAAATATATGCGTCATTGTGGAAGTATGAGCCCGCATATTGCTAATCTCGAGGCTAGGTCTTACTGAAAGTATACCAGTTTCTTGTACCAGCCCGCGACCAAACGACTGAGCGTCTTGCGGGCTTATACGGCTCATACCAGCCGGCGGCTAACCAGTGGACCAACTGAGTAGCGTAACTACATGGTTACAAGCATATGCACAACCCAAAACTGTTGACGATAAACAAATGACGAGGCTATTACGCAAGCAAGCAGGTAGCTGTACCAGCAAGGGGACTGTCATCGTTTTTGTATTTACGTCAGAAGTTTGTTCAAGAGAGAGTTTGTATCGGCGGCTCTCAGGGAAGGGAGTTCTCTGAAGGTGCTAATTAGGGAATTTGGTAGAAATTTAGGTGTTGATTTTTGCTTTCTCCATAATTACAAAACCATCTACATTCTCTTGTATTATGTTTAAACCTTTTATTTTCGTTTCGAGGTACGACGCGAATACAGATCTCTTCGACGCAAGCAAAAAGATTCTCAGTCGATCCAGCAGCGACTGACTACCTCCTCGTCCGCAGGTTCACGAGTGGACCGAAAGGTCGACAAGAATGTGTCAGAGATGCACCCACTGAAGAACGTCGAAAATGCATAAAGCGCTAGAGCACGACTAGTGTCTTTCTCAAGTAATTTTTACATTAGGCGTTTTTGTTTCTTTTTAGATTAGATTTAGAGAATTAAGATGGCTGCTCTATGCGTTTCTCTTTAAATGCGGAAAGCGGGTACCGCGTGTTTTAAACGGAACTGGATAGATTTGACAATAATGTTTATAGATGTTCGGTGCTTGTTGGCTACCTTTTAATCCGACCCTCAAGTAAGTGGCTGACAGATTAGCTGTCTGAACGACCCATTTAACGACGGAGGCGTGAAGGATCGAAGGAAACAGCATCCAAACGATGTAGCGACTGGTTAGGATTCAGACTGACCACCAAACGATTGACTAGCTATACTGTTTTATGATTCGCATACAATAGGGTGAAAGATAAACATTTGAAGGCTGTTTACTTTAAATATAAAGAAATTTTTGAGTAGGAGCAACATTTCGGACGAAGTCTCGGACAATTTGAACCTGCATTTTTCATGGCGGGTTGAGATAAAAGTTGTAGGCATTAAGTGGATGGTGAGCATAAAGTACCGAACCATGAAAATACTACAAAATGAAGGTCCGAAAATGAAGGTGTTAAACGAAAGCGTTCCAAACTGAAGGTGTTCAGATCTGACGGCGTTCTGTAATGAAGGTGTTCAGAATTAAAAGCGTTCTGAATTGAAGGCATTCAGAATTGAAGGCATTCAGAATTGAAGTCATTCAGAATTGAAGGCGTTCTTAATGGAAGGCATTCAGAAATGAAGGCGTTCTGAATTGAAGGCATTCAGAAATGAAGGCGTTCTGAATTGAAGGCATTTAGAATTGAAGGCGTTCTGAAGTGAAGGCGTTCTAGAGTGAAGGCGTTCTGCATTGAAGGCAATTTAAAGTGAAAGCGTTCTGAATTGAAGGTGTTCTAAAGTGAAGGCGTTCAAAATTGAAGTTGTTCAGATCTGAAGGCGTTCTGAAATGAAGGACTTCAAAATTGAAGGCATTCAGATCGGAAGGCGTTCCGAAATGAAGGCGTTCTGAAGCAAAAGCATTCAGAATTGAAAGCGTTGAGATTTGAAGGCGTTCAGAATTAGAGTCGTTCTGAAACAAAACCGTTCTAAAGTGAAGGCATTCTGAAATGAAGGCGTTCTGCAATAGAGGCGTTCTAAAATGGAACACCCGAAGGTGAAGACGCCTGAAGTTTGAGATCTTAATCTTAATCGTGTCGTAATTTTGACTTATATTTTAACCGTGTTACCACTTATTGGTAATAAAATGTTTTGATTACTTTAAACGTATGTATATACAATATACAAGTATTTGCACGTGTACAGAACAAAGCAATCATGCAAGATAGGGAAAGCAGAAGGGACACTGAAATCGGTATTCTTTACTGATTTTTTTTACGAACATTTTAGTAGTAGGAAACCATTGAACTGCTATATCTTCTTTTCCAATACGAGACTAAATTTGAAATTTTCTCAAACGGTTTACACCTTGTGTATGCATCTTTGCCATCTGGCCAGTCCTACCGTAGGTTATTGTATACCCATTTTGGAATTTTGATATCAAACCTGAACCTGGACCCGGATATGTATGCGGATGCAGATCCGAGAGAATTAAACGAAATACGTTAGAACTTTATATCCCGGTTGCTTGACCTACAAATTTTGTAGAGATGTACTGGTGTCATACATCGATGACGAACAGCACTAGCCTCGTTTGCATGTTCCCTTTTGAAGAAGCCTGAAGAAATGCTATAAACAGCGGAAAGGTCAAGTAACTCTTCTGCTTTTCCCCTCTTTTGTGGTAGTGTATGGTAAAAAGTATAACAAACGTACGGTATATAGCTCACATACACGTAGATAACTCCTGTATTTGTTGGAATCATCGCCTCGCTCTTCAAAGCCCTACTTACCTACAATCCTGGACTAATAGAAGTTAAACTTTTACTAAATTTCGGTGAAAATGAGAAAAATCACGCAAGACACTTGCCACGTCAACGGGGTGTCCAGGACTGATATTATTTGTTTTCTAGACCTCTCCGCTTAGCAGCAGGGAGGTCTGGCATGCAAGTGCCCAAAATGCTCGTTTTCAAACTGAACAATATTTTTGAACGGGGGTTGGGGAAACTTTCATATTTAATAGTCCAAAGTTGTAATTATTGAACTATCCCTTTGAAATGAGATTTTTAGCGTATTACCCTCTTTCCCTGTGGTAGTGACTAACAGTTGTTTTTGATATTTAAGGCTCCCTAGGTCCTAGTTACAAAAAGAGTGGAGTTTAAGTAGCGGTATGTCCGCGCCCGATTTTGTGTACATTGCCACGCTGATTGAGCAAAGATATCTCAGGCATTCGATCTGTAAACCCGCGCTGTCGCGTTATTAAGAGAATTGACACAATGATGAAGCAATAACATGGAAAACAGATAACGGGAACCAGATGATCGTCAACTGTTTATGATATTAGTTTTTCCGGCTGCTTAGTCATCAATAGAGTGGACCTCGCTAGTACTAGTCGTTGAGTTCTGGCAGATTGTCAGGAAAGCGAAGAAAGGATATCCCTTGGATCTCTAGGCCCAAGCTGTTCGGTCTTTAGAAAAATTTGAGACAAATACATCAGTCAAGTAAAGCCAATACAAATCAGCCAAAGAATACGTCTTGCATAAAATAATCGGAGACAAAATATCGGTCAATAAAGTGTACAGGTTTCCACATGGAAGGCTCCGTTAGCCCTTGTTGACGAATATCTTTAGGTTACCAGTATTGGCCAGATTTAAAATGAATATGATATCATAGTGTCAAGCCATAACACCTTCGCCCGTATCCGTTCGGCATACTTCATTATGTTTACCCGTTATGTTTGTTGTTTGTTACAAATTTTGCATTGTTTGCTTTCCACGTTGTTACCCCCTTCAAGTTATCACAAGTGTTCGTAACTAGACATGACTCCACATAATGAAGGGTGGATGACTGATAATACCGTTACCGTATAAACGACTCAGCAAAGGCGCGGGGTTGACTAGCCCATTCTCTTTTGAGTTCATTGCTAAAGTTTCTCAATTTGGCTGATCAGTTACTGTAACCATGGTAGATCTCAGCCTGCTGCGAGCATTTTGAACCCACAGTCTGATTTGATTCTTGTGGTTACAGTCGTGACTCAAAAACAATGCGTGAAAATGGAGCTTTTTTAACAGAACGCTCTCTTTGTATTTTAATTACCTTAACAAGATTTCACATTCTTATTCGTTTGTTTTGTTTTACTAGTTGTAAGAATGTGACATGACATCGAGATTGTTAAAACAGTAGTAGTTAACGGGTGAACTTAGTCCAGCAATCGTACGGTTTCTAACTTGTTTTTATGTAGTTAAATAAACGTTACACATTAATTTAAGAGGAAAGGAACGTTATCATTTCTAAAGCACTTAAATTTTCAACCCTGGCTTTTCAAAGTCCGGAATCGCCCTCTACTTATGTACAGCGTATTGATATTTGTGCCCCATCGATTTTCTCATCACGTGAATGATCAGTAAATCTATTTGAGGCTACGAATGGGTGATGAGACGCATGAGTGATATGGTCAGCGCTTATCCGTCTGTTTCAGACATATAGAATTGTTTTTACGAACAACTTTGTACATAGCCAGTCAGTAAAATGTTTCAAAGAATCTTCGTAGCAGATTTTCCTTCCCCGAGTTGCCTTGTTTGTTAAGATTTTCTGAGAAGTCTCGTAATAGATCTTGTGACATTTAAAATTTTACGTTTTTATACTAGAATTGAATTTTTTCATTGAAGATAAAATCTGTATTTATATTCCCCAGACATGTGGGTTTATTTAAGTTGCACACTTACTATCGTTTGTAAAATATTTATGTAATTGTTTGAAGAATGAAGGTCATCCTGTAAACTTACAATTGCAGTTTTTCTTGGGCATCTCAAAACGAACTTTGTTTCTAATCTTATTTAATGCACTCGGAATAACAATTGGCTCAAAATTATCATCGGCATCTGAGTCTAATTGATGCTGTTTAGGATCGGAGAAGAAATAATCTGTATAGATTTGTGGTGAGTTTTAATATCACGTTGTGTTAAATAGGATATTTGGTTTAAGTTTTTTCAAGAAGCACAAATAGTGTTGATTTCTTTCGTACGCTGCAGATCTTTTTTGTCAGATCCTGATCACAGCAAGTTGAAGAAAAAAGTTTTTAATGTCAGTCGCTTTAATAAGGAGATCTGTAGGAGATGCCGCAGTAGCTTCGTTTACCAGGTGTCTTCTTCGCGCAAGCGCAAATAGAATGTGTTGACAATGGGCACTTGTAGTGTCTCTTCTGCAATTCCCTATGCTGTAGCCAGACACTACTTAGAGTAGTCTTCAGCCCTAGAGTTGATTTTAAGTCGCGCAAAGCTTTCTGATGCCATTTACATCAGCGCTAGAGTTCCTCTGTTTATATGCGTAGATTAATCGTGGGTTTTGTTACAAGCGCTAGGCTACGCTAGGTCCCCAAATTCCCGGTAGTTTTGCCTATCGTACAGATTCTGTAAGTGTTCAGCAAGTATAACCCCCTGAGAAGGATGTCAACCTTACTCAGTTACGGGAACCCCTGAATCATCACTCGAGGTGTAATACTTTTTGGTAGTTGAGGGACAGGCCCCTTCTTTGTTTAAGCGAGGTTACAAATCTAACGCTAAAAATGATTATCCAGCATTTCAGGCTCGCTCTAAATTGTTTTGACCACAAAGAGGCCAGGATACTTCAGCTCGGCTGTGTTTTCACCACCATATTCTTTAATCCCGGATGAGTTACTCCAACAACGAAGGAAAAGGTTGAATTATTGCGGAGGGGGTCTACTAATAAGAACTCAGAAAGGTATGTACTGTACGTATATAAATATAAATATAATGTATGTACGTCTATATCTGGATAGCCATAAACTCGGTTTTCTGCACTACCAACCAATTATTTGCATAAAAAAGATTAAATACGATTACAACAAGTGAATGAAATCTCGTAATACATCCATTTATCCAGCAGCTACAAAAAATCTAACAAACTGAATAAACTATCCAAATTAAAGAAATTTTTGCGGCTCCCGATGAGGTAAAGTTGGCAGGGATGACATTAAAAAGGTCTGGAGATACCTTGCCTCGATAATGTTCAGTTGACTGAGGTGATTGGCTTGGTTTTGTTTGGGGTTTTTTTTGGGGGGGGGCGGGGGTCGCATACTCGATTTCGAGCGTAGCTTATTTCCCAGCCAGAGTGAGCAGTGTCGTGGAAGGAGAGCACATTTACAGGGGTGGTCTCCCGTTGCCTTCCACAAACGGTAGTTTTTATATCGGGCTAGGTGGGATTTGAACCCAAAACTTCTGGCATTTGAGTCTGATTCCTTAACCACTAGACCACGGCGTCTCATTACTTTCACTGTATTTATTGAATATTGGTAACTATGAATAATTATTAGCTTAGTTTAGTATTTTTATTGTGGAATAAAATTCTGTGCAAATCTCTTACAAAAAGGAAACACCCTTTCCTGAAAAGACGTTTCACAGTTCAATGACCTTCTTAACTCATCCTTGATGCCTATAGGTGTTAATAGTAGCAGCAAGCATCCAGCAGTTGGTCATGCCCATCACTGTGGTCACTTCCAAACAATTCCTTTTTAGAAGAAGTAAATATACCCAGTAAAAACTGTTAAAATGCCTGCAAACTTAAAAAGTTTCTTCAACACAGTTAATTTAATGTTCAATTAAAATGCAATAGACATTATCAATATTTGAGCAGAAAACTTCATTAGCAAATTTACAGGGGTGGTCTCCCGTTGCATTTCCCGACTGATAGTCTCTATATCTGGCTTGGCGGGATTCGAACCCCTAACCCCTGTATTTATTGAATATTAGTAACTATGAATAATTGCAAGCTTTTAGGAAAACTTTCCGATCCAAACGTGCTTCTCTGCTTATGCAAAATCAGTTTTGTACTTCTTTTTAAGCCTATAAAGACTGAGTTATTTGATTGATTAAAAAACTCCCGGGACTGGTCTAGGAAGTGGGCTGGTAGCTTGCAGGCTGATTTATGTTATATGTGACTTTAGACATGTTATGAGCTCACTTAAATCAACTTGTTCATGCAGGTCGAATGATTCAGACAAATTCTGGTGCGCCAGAGCAGTTACTTTATGAATCTCCGTCTGGGAACAGGAAAACGATGATTGTGGACGGCGTCCTTATGGTCAACAGCCGCTTTTAGAGACGATATTATTCAATAAAGGAAAAACTCATCAACGTAAAAGCTACGTAACGGAAGGATCAGTAGTTAATATAAAGGTTTCCCTCCTCATTTATGATCTTTTTGAAAAGATTCCTCTCTTTTTGTGTCTCAAGTTACTTGAAATTCTAGTTAATTCTAAAGTTGATAGTAAACTCGAGGAGCTAAAAAAGAAATTCCTAGTTAAATTCTTAGATGCCTTACAGATATAAAAAAAAAGCTAGCATAGTCTTACGTTAAAGTAATTAAGTAACTTATCATGATTAGTTACCATAAGTTCTTATCATGATTATGACACGCGAAATTCAAATAATCTTGTTCATGAGTTTCGGAATACTTCCCGGTCGGCTCATGTCAT
>JAAAKL020016187.1:0-11149 GCA_010016065.2 Carybdea cf. marsupialis auct. non (Linnaeus, 1758)
ACACACTAGAAATTTTCAGAATGTTCTAGAATATCCTATTACCTTCTAAGAATTTATGTACAACAAACAAGACGAATTATATAAAAGGCAGGAAAGCAGGCACTTAGGTTACTTTCATTAAAGCAAGGAACACAAACTGTAAATAGAATAATTAATGATCTGTTAATAAGATATCCGACATTGAGCAAACTATCATCTCTGTGGAATACAATATTACTCATTAAGAACTTGAAGAATTTCTAGGTAAGAGATAACAACGCAACTGGTACATTAACAATTCTTTACCATTCGTGAGAGAAAGCTGCATCTAAAATCCAATTTTGAAATAAAGTAAATAATTTGGAAATAAAGTAAAACCTAGGAAACGCTAACAATTGAACTTTTGCTCATCGTACTGTTTTATGAATGGTTTCAGAGTTTTGGATAAAAATAACTTCAGTAAACAAATAATTATGTTGTCAAATGTACTTCTGCTATTTAATAATGATAGAAAACAGGACACTTCAACTCAATAATCACTTCTGCTATTTGATCAAACAATATCATCAAGCAAGGCCAGGTGTGCTTATTCTTACCAACATAATCTCAATGGGATACAATTTTTCTAAAACCTAATAGAAATAAAGAAAGAAAGTTACAGCCTTTTTCTTCTTGCCATATGTTGTGTTTAAATCACCCAAACTTTATGCCTCTAATGACAGAGAAACATTAGATCATTGACTTCATTATTGACAAAAAGACTAACTCTGTGTCGGCTTGACATCGATTACCTTGAATAATATATCATATCTTCAAAGTTTATGTCTCATCTTTAATTTTTTAGAAGCAGATAAGGTACGATCTGACGAAGATTCGCTAATTTTATAAGTATTGAATCACATTGTTATTTCCCTTCGTTTTCAAATGCAGTGTGTCATGTCTGCAGTCCAAGACATTATTAATGTATGATAGAAGAGGGGATAAAAGTAATTCTCGATTTCCCGAATTTTCAGAATTTGTGGACAGCCAGTTTGTAATCTTAGATTAAAACCCCGTTTACACGGGATCGGATTCAAATGGATGCGTATGTAAATTGATTTGGGGTGTTTTCACGGATTAGATCCATCTGGATCTCAATCTCTGCACCCAGTTTGAACTAGGCACATCAACGTTCCTTTCTTTTGTATTTGAGCTGCATTAAAATGGAACGTCGAAAAATGAATAATTGTTGTCAATGACTAAAATGTTAATATTGGTATTAAGATTAATCATAAATGGAGACACCGTTTACTTTGCCTCGTTGTGGGACTTTTCTTGTCTTGTTTCCGATCATTTCAGTCCTGTTTCCTAACCAAGTGTTAGCAAGAGATCACTCGATCCAAACTGATTCAGTTCAAAAGAGGCCCCAAAATGGTATTTATAGCAGATCCAAAAAAACGGATCCACTACGAACTATGTAAACGCAAGGCCTATCAGTACCATATGTAGGCATGCTCGTGTAAACAGGGTCTAACGTAATCGAGGGTACATTGTAGCAAGCTTGAAGAGTAAAGGCTGTACAACATTGATACCCACAAACACAAAGAACTTCAAACAGAGAGGTTCAAATAAACAGACCATCTAACTTGGCTTATCGCTTTCATCCTGTTAATGATTTTTTAGGTCACAATGTTAATATATAAGAACTAGATAACTTGTGCCCTTTACGTATCACGTCGCTAACTTGATGAACTCACTGTTTTTGTTATACTTTTTGGGGGTGACGGAAGTTCTATACTTACATGGGACCAAATTTAGACACCTGAAGTCAATTAATGTTTGATGTTCAGATCTTTTACAAAGGGCACATCTCCGTGATGATTGTGAAGAGTGATACAATCGACAACTTCAAATAATAAAGGCTCTAGCAACCAGACAGGGAATGGAACGTCACAACAACTACGTTCTAAAAATCTAATACTTGAATTTCTCGGTAATGGAGACCTTAATGCGTTCTGGATCAAGAGCATGACAAAATGGTGGCTAGAACCTGCTATGGATGGAGAAATGAGGCCTACAGTTCTAACATTATCAATAGTAAACTTTTTTTCTGGTATCCTAACAGTTTACAAATGTTTGCTAGGTTAGCGGATGCAGGGTGTGAATTTTGAAGTTACACTACCTGTTGCAATTAAGCCCATTGTTTGTGTAAGGAAAAGCTTGAAACAGGGTCATTATACAAGATTAACATTAGACCGATAGTGTTAAGTATACTGGTGCAAAGTATGTCAACTTACCCACGACGCTCCACATACGATACTTTGCTATCAACAATTTAATTTTCTTTAGTGTACTATAGGAAGGGGACAGTGATCTGTCTTGCTGTGGAAGATGCAAACTTTGAGAGCGAGTAAGGTATTCTTATCTATGACAGTACTACAAGTACGTGACCTAGAGTCTATGCGTAGCACTGAAACGCTTAACAAGTTTTAGCTTTTACAAACAAAGCGCTATGAATTTCAAAGCAGGGGTTGTATTCATAGAATCACAAATTAATTTGTAGCTTGCAGCAAGGAGTTATTCTTTAGACGTTTAGCAGATTACCAACATGCAATTAAATATTTTAATTATATAGGGAAAATTATCATAGGTTAGTTCTTTGGAATAATCACATGAAGTGGTTGCTTACGTTTGTTGATTAGGGCAGTGGCTTAGATAGTCAGTTAATTCGGTAAATTATTTGTGACATACAATGTGCTGTCCGCAAAATGATTGAAAAGCACTTGTAGTATGACCAGTGGCGTACACAAGAATTTCATAAGGCAGCGGAGATGAGGGGACACAACATGTACGGGAGGGCTGGGGTATTAATTGGTGGGGGTGTGTTTTGGATCAATTGTGACCTTAATTCTTTTAAGTACTTTAAGTAATACGTAATTTATGATAATCAATTAATCTTTTATTTTGTATAAAAGCCACTTACTCGTGTCATTCCATCATTCCACAGTATTGAGCAAGAAGGTACATTTGTGAATCACTTAAACAACTTTGTGTTAATATCTGTGTGATCACTGCGGCCATTATACGACAGGATCATTCCCAGAATATTCTAAAAAATTGCTACCAAGAATGTTTTAGGCAGTTTTCTGACAGGGTCCACGCCCTACCATCTGATATTTGTATATTTTTTTCTAATATTGGTCAAGGACATTTCTTGACTGCCCCTTAAGTTGAAAGCATGGCCCAATAATTGTCTCTCTAAATGCATCATTGATTGTAAAGGAACCGTATACGGATGCACGCGAATGTAAGTTACTATTTACATTTGAGTCCTAAAACCGTATTCGTGTCGGTAGCATGTATTCATAGGAAGTCATACTTACAATGGGTTTGTTGTTGAAAATCTAAATTAGCACTGCTTGACTAACATCTCATGTTTTTCAAAACAGTACGTACAAATTTAGCGCATAATTCACAAAGCTTGAAAATTCTTGGTTCAGAAAGACCAAAACGTCTCCGTTTCATAGCTAGCGTGAGTGCTCAATGTGCCCTGAGTATCCCCTGCTATGCCTTTTTCTTCACAACTAATAAAGACGTTACCTTAAATAAACCCATCAGAGTTAAGGTCTGGCCTTTCAGTCGTAAGACTATAATCAAGCGGACACACCCTCTTTTTTATTTGCCTTTACGTGTACAGTGAAAGTTTGATCTACGTCAATTTAAGAATCAGCAAGAGCAAAAGTAGGCGGCCTTGATCTTTCAGTACGCTTAACTCAGTTATCTTAGTAATCATTTGACTTTAAGACAAAATTTTGTTCTTGAGTTCTAAACTTTTAAATTTTATATTACTATACAAATACCTTAGTCAACTTGTAAAGGGCTGGTTTTTCACGTTAAGTAAGGAAGAGACTTTTTTGGAATATATTTAAGACGATTTATTTTTCCAAATACCACTAAATGTAGAACTTCGATTATAATCTTGTACCGTTAATTACCAGTTAAATGCCCTAGGCGCTTATTTACAGACATAAGTTTTTGGATGGGCCTTCATTGCGACCTGGGCGCTTACTAAGAAAAGGGCAAAAACCATATTTCTTCAAAATATAAATCATCTCTCGATAGAGTGCTTATGTTCTAATTAATCAAGTAAGCAAGCAAGCAAGCAATGTATCTTCATCATCTAATAGCATAATTTCTGGTGCTGCTGCATCCACGTTTTGGCTTTCCAGATTAATCGAGAATAGGTTTTGATCAGGCTTTGTTTCTGTTCCTGTTATTCAATACGTACTGGGAGCTTATTAAGAAATAACTATTATTCGACCCTGGGCGCTTATTCGGACCCGAGCTCTTATGAGAAAAATTTCTCTATAACTGGGCATTTATTTCAGCATAGGTGCATAATTCAGTCCTAGAAGCTTAATCGGTGATTCACGGTAATGTAGGGCGTTTCCAGCGGGGTAATACCAGGGCGTCCAACTAATCCTGTATGTTCTGACTTAGTAAGGAAATGTGCAATTGTGAAGCCTTGATCCATAGCCTAGAAGACCTACCTAAAGCTGCATTTACATGGGGGAAAAGTAGAGTCTTGAATGCTTACCATGTAAAAGGCTTGAGAATGAACTTTCAATGCTAAGTTAACTTGGATATTTTCATTAAGTTGCTCTATCTAAATCTGAATAGTTTTAATTAATTAATTTGATTGTTTTCATAATTGACATTTAATTTCTGGATAAAACGATTAGTTGCTAACTTCAATGTCATCCTACTTAAGGACTAAAGGATGGGAGCCTCTAAGCAATGATAAAATAAAAGATCCGCAAAATATCCCAATTAAAACACATGGTACGGATACGCTGGTTTCCAAAATTGCGTAGAGCTGGATGCGATGTCCACCGGTGGAGTCTCGGGAGCTAATGTCGCGACTAGAGAAAAGTGAACTTTATTGTCACTGGGTCTACGTAGCTCAGTTAAAAGAGCAGTATGCCGCGAATGCTTGGGTCCCGATTTCGAATCCCGGTGGTGACATTTTCACTTTTCTCTAGAATCCCGGAATCAAACTTAGTTAGATGTGGGTGAAGATAAAAACATTAGAACTTTGAACTACATGCCATCCTTTTACCCCTCGCAGGCTAGTCGTTTGCTAGTCATCGTCTTTCACCAGACTTCATAGTTGCAGTCTCCTTTGAAGACCCATCCATTAGCAAGGGTATATCTTGCATCATCAAAATCATACCATCTCTTGTAAACTGACCTATCAAAACATATTGCTTTGAGGTTACTAATTAAGAAAAACGGCAATTGTCTTTTGAAGTCATTTCCTTGATTTTTTTTCAGGTCCCATTCTTAGATTGAAAGCGCCTGAATGGTAATGAATGAGGGGCACCGAAAGGAAAACCGCAACCAAGAGATGGGTAAAATTATAAATAAACGGTGTAGCCAATAACAACTTGAAAGCATCTTGAGAGTAAACTACCGAGGCTAGAATGTATTACATCTAATCGTGAAAATACTCCTCAACCCATTATAGATACCGCCAACGATGCAAACAGCCAATAGCTACATGCTTAAAGCAATGTATGCACAAATGAGAGTGATGCCAGAATGATTACCCTATCACATTTGCTCGAATTTGCTATCGAACATGTCAGAAAAATTGTTTACCTGACCTAATATTCAACATCTGAATCACAGGCCAAATAGTATAAGCATGACTTTAAGGAATCCGTGAACCTGAGGCCCAGTTAAGTGTCGCACATTTTGTGCACAGACATTCTTGTGGTACGGCGGCTTTGAACTGCATGTACTCTGCGGTAATGGGTATCAAGCGCGTGGCAATTATGCATTCAATCAAATTCGTATCTATTGTGCTTATTTTCTTTGATTGCCACATCATAAGTGACCTATTTGTCTTGTATATGAAATTGCGGACATTTGTTTACG
The DNA here is from genome assembly GCA_010016065.2 of Carybdea cf. marsupialis auct. non (Linnaeus, 1758). Classification (NCBI taxonomy): domain Eukaryota; kingdom Metazoa; phylum Cnidaria; class Cubozoa; order Carybdeida; family Carybdeidae; genus Carybdea; species Carybdea cf. marsupialis auct. non (Linnaeus, 1758). The sequence continues at coordinate 5,899 of JAAAKL020016187.1, forward strand.
GAATTTAAAAACGAATGAAAGGACGGTAACCCTTAAATCAAGAATTTGCTGTAATAAAACATCACGTAGATCTGAATAATGCTCTACAGTATCCCTTCCCCATGTTCATTTACAAATGCTATTAATAGAACTTGTACTAATAAGGTATCCATTGGACCACCGTGTATACAGAGAAACAATGAACATGAAATTAGTAAGAAATACTGACAACGACAGAGATTTGGACGAGACTGTAAAGAACAAGGTCAAAGAGAAAGAAGATAGGCAAAAGGAGAGAGTAGTATGCACTTGTTGTTCAACTTTAAGATACAGATACGAGAATGGTTAGGCTAGACGTGACGAAGAGGGAAATGAGGAAGGAAAGACGGATTGAAGAAGGGTTATCAGAGTGAAATGTAAACACTATATGGCGAGGAGAGAAACAAGTGGAGTAAAAAAACAGAAAAAGTGATGTGCAAATACAAGACGCTCCTAGAGGAAGGGGGTACAGAAAGTGACCCTTTGTTACCCTTGTGATGGTATAAAGAGGTGTTAGGAACGAAGATGGGGTAAACGTGATAGAGAGGTAGATGTTAAGAGAAAAACCAAGTACGGAAAGATAGGTAGGGTTAGGATGAAACGTAAAGTAAATACAGTGAGGAGAGAAACGGGAGAATGAGAAAAAGATGTGCCTTTCACAAATACCTTACGTTCCTTGAAGAAAAGTGGTTGTGATAAACACAATGAAGGATAAATGTTAGTTAGAAGATCAAGTAAAGAAAGTTTAACAAAGAAAGAGTACTTTATTGATCAAAGTATCAGAAAAAATACGTAGATAGGATACTTCACAGTATTATCAAAACCGTTGTGAATGAGAGGACGAAACGAGAATAGAAATTACTATATAATTACGGTATCCGAGTGCATGGGTGTCTACTGAACACTGTAAAGAGCGAATAAAGACGATTCTAACCAACGCATTTAAGTTACATATATACTTGGTGTCTCCTGCTACCCCACAGACCCCCATATGCAAGGATGACGGTAACTGCAAAGAAAGGAATTGGAAGAGAAAAACAAAGGAAAAGATGGACGACGTGGAAGGGGGTTAGGACGTTGTTTATAAAGAGCAGTAGTAGAACACTAATGAAATGATAGTAGCACTTTCTTGTTTGATGATAATGATAATTACAACGATAATCAAGACTACAATAAAGATTACCTGGCAATGATGAGTGAGGAGGAGAAAGATTACCAATGATGAGTGAGAAGGAGAAAGATTACCCGGCAATGATGAGTGAGGAGGAGAAAGATTACCCGGCACTGATGAGTGAGGAGGAGAAAGATTACTCGGCAATGATGAGTGAGGAGGAGAAAGATTACCCGGCAATGATGAGTGAGGAGGAGAAAGATTACCCGGCAATGATGAATAAGGAAGAGAAAGATTACCTGGCAATGATGAGTGAAAAGGAGCAAAATTACCTGTCAATGATGAGTGAGAAGGAGAAAGATTACCTGGCAATGATGAGTGAGAAGGAGAAAGATTACCCGGCAATGATGAGTGAGAAGGAGAAAGATTACCAATGATGAGTGAGGAGGAGAAAGGGAATATGATAATAACAATTCGGATCATGGAGAGGTGGACGAGAAAAGGAACTGATTAAATGGTTTAAAGAAGACGAAAAGATAGATAAGATAGATAAGGATCATGAGAACCTCTGCTTTATCTTCCATTGTCCTCAAAAGAAATTTCAACTATGCATTATACTAAGTCACAAATAGTGAAAAATCCAAATTTGCCCTACCTCCGGTCCAATTGGTTCTTGCAGATACCAGGTGTATTAACCAAACGATAACACTGTCGAGAAATAAAAAGAACTATATGCTAAAAGATGATTGCAAATTTCTGTATGTAAGGGTAAACATAGCTTTTTAGAACGTTAATTGCAATAGGCTACGTTCGAAATCAAGTATGCCACAACAAAAAGTTGCAAAGGATCATCATTAGCTGAACAATATTACTTTTTAAAATTGGTGGAAAATTAATAACCTCCAATTTCCGGAAACCGATCGTACTCCTAGAAGTTCTACATATTACATTTTGTTGAAAAAGACCTTATTTAACTAGCAGATCCTTAATAAAGCCAACGTTTTTTTTGAAATAATTGCTTATACCGAAGTCAAATTTAGCGAATAGTAAATGATAGCGGATCAAGATTTAGTTTCATCACAGCACAAAACAAGGCTTCTTCACCATACTTTGCTCATGTATTCCCTTTGGCATAATTAAGCATCCAATATGAATGGATTTTTCTGTTGCCGTATGCTAGAAATCTGAATTATGACATTGCACCCTGAGGGTATTTCTTCGAACGATCTGTACTTTGGCCAATATTTTAGTGACTCTCTCAAAGTAAAGGAGGCAAAGAGCATGAGAACAGTGTTGTTCTTTCTGTCATTACATCTCCTTGAATTTTTTCAAAATCCTTCATTCATCCCATTTTATCTGAAACCGATATTCGCGAATATCAGATACAACTTTTAATCAAGGGGAGAGGACTTGAAATGATGCTTTTTCAAAACATGCTAGATTTGAAGAAAATATTCCATTCATGGCATATTTTAAAGGTATCTAGCATCTTTTAAAACTCACACTACATTTAATAAAAATTAGAAAATAGACAGTTTATTCTTGTCGTGTACATTGGCTACTTTTTAATGATATAATGTGATTTTCTTCTAATTTTTAAAACATTTGTTTGATATTAAAGAATTTACTCAGTCACCATGGAGTAAATACAGCGACAAAAATAACATACATTCTACACTAGCTGATTATTAAACACATGAATATTTATCATCTGCTGAATGCATAGTTTATACTACATTGGTTTCAAATATGGTAATATCTTCTACAATTAACGAGTGTCACGAAATAGATACAATGGCTTCAGCTTAAGATGGTTAATTAGTAACTTTATGAGTCCTTCTCGTATCTCATTGCAAATTCCTTTTTCCCTTGGCTTCGAAAACTCATTCCTAGATGTGTATATGAGTCAAGGTTAGGAAACACAATTCAGAAAAGTGAAAACCGGTATGACCCTGTGAACCAATCAAGCAACTTAACGTGACAAGAAACAACACTAAAGATACAAAACCCTTTATCGTTTTATTTATTGTTATTGCTTTTATTATTGTTGTTATTATTATTATTATTACTACTACTACTACAATTAACACTAAAGATACAAAGCCCTTTATCGTTGTATTTACTGCTTTTGCTTTTATTATTGTTATTATAATTATTATTATTACTACTACTACAGTTAACACTAAAGATACAAAACCCTTTATCGTTTTATTTACTGTTTTTGCTTTTATTATTGTCATTATTATTGTTACTATTATCATTGTTTGCCTGGTCGAAACAATGAGAAAGGGAATAGAATAGAAATTTTACTACCGTTAGATCGTAAGATTTCAGAAGAGAAACCAAAAGGCTTTGAAGCTTAACAGTTATTTTTCTTATTTCTTCTTTTATTTAAATTTTTTTCATTATAGATTTTGCCCTGTGTATTTCTTGATACATATATAGACTGTCTTGTATCTATTCTCTTTGCATTACTCTTTTTTCCAAGGCTTTTTTAATCTAATTTCTAATCTTACTGTCCCTACTGAACTTGCCGGGGCCAAGAGTTAAGATGGTAATAGACAGTATGCAACAGAATTAAAAAATGAAATGGAAGCTTATCATTGTTTTTTTAGGCAGATGTTATGACAAAATTTGGCCAGTAAAAGCAGGCCATAAGAGATGGCTATAGACGTCGATGATTGAATCCAACTCTTGACATTTTATCACTACATCCTAAAATAAGCCACTGATATATGAAAAATACCTTCTTGCGGCATCAAACTGTATCTGACCCAAGTATTAGGATAAAATCTGCATTAGATATAAGTGCCATGGTGTCTACCGTAGATGACTGGAAATGCCATTAAGAGGCAATTTGTATATCGCGTTAATTTTATTAAGATTGCTACGAAGTTCCAAAAATGTCAGGTAATAATTAGGAAAAACTTGTGCACTGCACATCATTCCGACATACACTTCATTTTCCAAAATACAAAATTTACAAATATTGCGCATAACAGACTTACTAGTCGTAAAACAGTGTCTAAAGAAATAAGAGAGCTGAAATAATGTTAAATATTAAATACAATGAATATTCAGGGTATCAATCTAAGATCATTGAGAAACATAGGCATAAAGGAGCGCATTCAGAATTGGCACGATGCATTAAATAGTTTGATAAAAAATATTGATAACTTTGGCATTCTCTACATGAACAACTCTCTTGCTACCTTAAAAATCCCCAACGTTAGAAAATATCTGCTAGCAGATATGGAAATTGCTTGAATGAATTGTCAGACTCTACAGCCTGTCGTCTCCAGTTGTAATGAGCATCTCAAAGAAACACAATACAACCAGAAACATGATTCCATCATACTCTCCAAATGCTTTTCTTGAATGGGAGATTTAGATATCGATGTGGACATCACTGGCCACAAGTCTCCCTCTATAATCTCAGGAGTTTGTGAAAACCAGACATGCTCATTCAGAAAAAAGCATGTATTAGAACTTACAGTCATCATGTACAGGCTAATACCGTTAGAAAATGTGAAAAGTACCACCAACTTTGCATGAGACTAAAAGCATCCTTTTCCGTGAAATCACTAGCTAAAGAGGTTTAATTTTTAGTTAACTTCCTAAAATATATTGGAATAAGTAAAAGAGGAGCTACTTGTGTATAAAGGAATTCAGGTTAAAAGTTTCGACAGAAGCACGGTGGCAAATAAAGTAAACACTGTGGATCTCGGCTTTAACTGAGAATCTTCTTAGTAGTCAATGCAATCTCCTATTCTGGAGCAAGGTCGGAATACTGAGCATGACCTCTCTCAGTCCGACTTGAATATCTTCTCTTACTTTAGTTCAATCTTGCACTTTCTATCCATGAAAGTATTTTGATACCCTAACTAAACGTCATTCTTAATAATAACCAGTCTGTTCTCGTCCTTTGTTTCTTTTAAATGAGTGCAGCTATATCTTTGAACCCTTGTTTTCCTAAATAGTGCAATAGTAGAGTCGACAATCCGGCTAGTCGATCCCGGATTCTCACCACCACCAGCACCCTTACTTTCTGTTTCGCTGTTAGCTTCATCGGTGCCATTTCATTGATATAAGTACTCAGGCAGACACACAAGCAGTCATGAA
>JAAAKL020016189.1:0-11148 GCA_010016065.2 Carybdea cf. marsupialis auct. non (Linnaeus, 1758)
ACTTCACGATGTACAAACGGGCATGAGGAACATGTGTAATCCGACTCAGTATCCAGGCACTGTGAATGGCACCTACCACCTCCAAATAGCTGCAACTCACTGTTAATTGCTTTAAGCTTGAAACGAGACTCCAAAGCAGATCGGGTTACAGGACGCCCATCATTCCTCGAACGTAGACCTTATGAAGAAGTATCTTACGTGTGCAACAAGCTGTTTAATAGGTTGGGTTTGGAGATTAAGTTTGGTTGGTGCGTGACATAACCGTGACCGTGCGCCTTGCACAGATTTAACGAAGCTTGATTTAATGGAACCTGATTTTAATGTCGGTCGTTCTTTACTTTTAGATGGAGCCGTTGGCTTTAGACGCGTGCCCCGTGAAGCTAAGCAAAGCCTACTACTTCACGATGTACAAACGGGCATGAGGAACATGTGTAATCCGACTCAGTATCCAGGCACTGTGAATGGCACCTACCCGCCCAGTTTTACTCTTGCGGCAGCAGTGCCAGACCGAAGTTCTGCTGCAACATCCCCACTTGGATTCCATAGTGGAATTCACAGTGGTTACTATCCGGGAGCACAGCCACCTCCTGTCCCATCGCCAGGTAATATTCGAACTTGAATTGTTTTCATTCTCTTATAACCTGCATGCGGAAATTAGCGTTAAGGAGGCGTAGCGTCATCGTGGTGCAAGACCCATAAATTTGACAATTGCATTCGAACTCGAACAGGGTGATATCCTGTCGTAGTTTATTCGAAAACGCAACAGCGCAACGTCCTTCAGAACATGCCCCTATGTCTTAATTACCTGTGAAACAATTCAAATGCACTGATTAAGTGCGTTTGATAGAGGACCTGGTAAGTAATAGGGAACGATAAGAGAGGCGATATTAGTCAGCATACAAATAGTTGCTTTGGGTGAATAAGGTCTATGCAGACGCTTTCATCAAGGGTTCGGTTGACTGTCAAAGCAAGAATAGATTTGGGCGCGGAGTTATGCAGCGATGCCATTTTTGAAGTTGTTGCAGTGGTCATTGTTACCTTTTTACGCACTTATGCCGTGCATATTATTTGTATCTATAACCTCCTCAGGTCTGTTGTTTACAACCAGATTTTACTCTTTTTTATGTAGGAATAGCACCCTCCTTACCGGTTACCAGAGAATTGTATTTGAATGGACAATCGGATGTACCACCCTATTTCGACGTTAGCCGTGCACGAACGGAAAGCTATCCTCCCCAAGTAATGCCAGGCTCATACTTCCCTCCGTACCCGTACGATAACAGATACTCAAGACCCATTGATTGTTCGCTCCCAACATATCCAGGCAGGATTCCTTACAACCAGAACCCTTTAATATACAGTTCGCAAGGACCAGAAGGATTTGGTAATTACGAGGTTCCTTACTACCACCCAGACCCTAGTAGGACTAAGGGAGCAAGGATCCTAGAAAGTGCTGGGTCTTCACTCAGTTCGGGCCCTGCTGGTGTTGGCACGATGAGGGTTAAAGGAGTTAGAGATGACTATGCTGATGATGTTAAGAAGGTAAGAGCCACATTCATTTTCCTATTGATTACAGAGTTGATATTTTTCTGTATGTATCTTCACTTCCTTTTAGTTTAGTATTGAGAGACAAATACCTTGTTCAAACTGGGTCAAACCCCCTCATGTAATGATTAGAAGTTTAAATTGCCCAATTTGTAAGATTTCAGAACGGAAAGATATGATTATAGTCAGGAAAAAAATAGTTCTCAGAAATAGTGGCCAGTGCCTTAGGACTTCTAGGTTTGGACTTGCTTCCACTTTTCCTTAGTGAGCTACTGTTCGTTGGTCATTTAGGATCATCCTAGTAGTCCTGCAGGTCATCATATTTCTTTGCAACCCAATGTTTTGTTTGTGTTGCTAGGACTATAAAATCTGTTTAGTTCTTAACTTGAGGAACCTTTGTTTAAATGGACAATTTAACCCTGGTTTTAGTCGATTTTCGACCACACTGCAACTTTTCGAACAAACGTTTTGAGCAGATCTGGCGATAATTTAACCACCTGAATACCACTATTGTATGGTAGATAGAAAAATGTAAAAAGTCAGAAAGTTTCAAGCCTTGAATACTTACGCGTGAGAAGATAAAAGGGTTAATGAGAAAATTGCATTTTCCAAGAGTAAACGCAGTGTCTGCCAACGTGGTGTCTGTTCTCATGTCTTTTACCTTCGTGAGCTCAAAAGCGTGATAGGAACCGACAACCTTTGTCATGAAGGCCACAGCCAAACTACTTTATCACTACACCATAGTAAAACTGCACGAAATAGCGGCATACTACTACATTATAGTACTACACCATAGTAGTATTCTGTGGAGTCCACTTGCCAAATCAGGACCTTTTATCGAGATCGCATTGGCACAAAGTCATAGTGGCCCAAGTAAGAATCTAAGCTATGGCAACATTGTTTTTATCATGTTTTGGCTTTTACCTTAAAAGCGGCGAGTCCAATAATTACATGTTTATGGATCCCTCGGAATCATTACTGTACTGCATTGGACTCACCGCATCTTTTGAACCCCTGAAAATGTTTCAAGGGTCCCAAAGGGTGTGGACCAAAGAAACCTCAAGTTATGTTTACTTGTAGTTTGCCAAGGGACTTGGTAGTTTGAGAAGCAGTTGAGAGGTTATACGTTCAACATTGTTATTCTTCTTTGTATTTTTTTTGGTGGCATACTCGATACTGAGCGTAGCCTTCCTTGTATAGCAGTGTACTTAATACTATGGCGTGGATTATTTGGGGCACGATTGTATTAGTTAAATACTCATACCAATGATGTTGCATTCGCATTGCTTTGTGGTTATATGCACTGCCCATGTCTCACTACGTTGTGATTTGTCCATCTTACCTTGATGCATAAGAGCGTATTTTAGTGTACACACGAAAGCGTACTTATAATACCTCGAACTATCGCAAAATTAGAGGCTACGAGACCTTAGTCATTTGACCCTCGCTTCTATGATTTTAGTAGAGGATATCATGGACTGTGCATATTTAAGTGAAGCTTTCCCCGTGAAGTACGTAATGTTCGTTCGAGGCTACGAGGCCTTAGTCACTTGACCCTCGCTTTTATGATTTTAGTAGAGGATATCATGAACTGTGCATATTTAAGTGAAGCTTTCCCCGTGAAGTACGTAATGTTCGTTCTCAATCCGATGTGTCGGTCTAGACATGAACCCCTGGCAGGGCAATAGAGTAGTATAGCGTAATTAATGTATAACGACATTGCTCTTTATTTCCACCTCGACCCTGTTTAGAAAGAGGAACTCGTAGTTTACTACTGTCGTAAATTAATGAAAGCGTGCGTCAACTATCCGATAGATGCAAACGTTTTCACGTTAGGTTTCGTTAAAAATTGGCCTTTATGCTGATTATTTATTACCTTCTCCTCCGCTAGAGTAAAAGTACGTGGCTGTCAGAGACAAGTGTCGACGTGCAGGGCAAGCCAGAATTTTTTTCTAAGTTTGGTAAGGTTTCTTTGGGAAGTTGTGGGGACCCTTCGTCATCTTACGACTACTCCTCAGATACCTTTTCACCGTTGTCCAGTGGATCGTCCCATCAAGGATCACCAACATCCACCCAGCTTACGGAATACGATAACAAGATTTGGGAACCTTTGGTTTCTACTCAAGGTGACAGAAACAGCTCAATTTTTTGGGATACATTGAGACCAACATCTCAGGTATGCTATGATAGAAAGTGAACGTTGTCTATCACGGAATGTAAGAGGACATATATGTTAATTTCTGCCTTCCTCTTCCACCATTTTCCCGATTTTAAGTCATTTTCGAACTTTGCAGTAGTTGTCGTGTTGCACTTAGGGTAGATATTTTGGTTTTGTGTTCGGCAAACCTGTAGGATTAGTAGTATTTGGGGTTGAACGATTCTAGCTGTTAGAGCTGTATGCAAGCTGATGTGGGCAAGATCTACCGAAAGAAGCTGCTTTATAGACCTATTTGCATTGCAAAAGATGGTAATTAATCTTGTCGCCGAAGGCCATATGACGAATGACTGAAGTTGAGAAAATTCTTAGCCTACTTTTCACCGATTCTCACTGATTTTGAAGATAGAGGATCTAAAGCATAAGGTATGATCTTACACATGCGCCCAACGATAAGTTGAAGTTACATTCTATCAACATGGTTTGGAGGGAGCGATGCGAAATATAGCGTAGAGCTGCATTAGTATCCAAGTCCTACCTCATCTACAACTCCAAGTATCTGCACCTTATAACGGACATTTCGGATAGTATTTTGTATTCAGTCTTTCTCAGTGCAGTTGAAAACGTCAAGCTAGTATCACTATACTCATTTATCCATGCAAACTTAACGTGACATGTGTAACTACGAAATTTTTTGCCAGCGACTCTTGCAGAAATAGGTGGCTATATTTGTTGCTGATATGCATGGTTTCAGTGTGTCTAACATAAAGGCCGTCATTAGTATGTTTCTTACTTTCGCTTGTCATTGTAGTCATCGCGTTGGCCCCAGAGTGATAATTGGGCATCAAGGCAACCTGACATGAGGAAACCATATTATAGCTGCATTCGAGATGTTTGGCAGACACCACAAGGAAGTAATAGGTGAGCACAAGATCCATTTCCAAATGGTTTTTGCAATAATCCTGTTTATGGCAGCTTTGTACTTGAATAATAAGGTAGTGGTGGTGGATGAAGAGTGCTTGTGAGTAAATCACCTTTGAGACTCATGGACCTGTATTGTGTTCACATTCTATTTTGCGTTCGTATTCGCATTCTTTTTTGTGTCTGGAATAACAGAAAGCGTCTTGTTCCGGAAATATGGGTGCTTTGAGTCGATATTTATTGTGTCTTCGTTATCTTGACGTACAATTTACGTTCTGTTTAGATTGCAGCAATCATATGATGAAGATAGTGTTTATGGATTAAATCGGAGTTTACAAGATGACCCCAGCAATACATCATGCGACTCCAACACCCCATCCTTACCGGAGACGTCCGCACTCGAAAAGGAGGAGGGGAACCGGTCCTACGAAAACAGTCCTTTTGGTATCAGCTTTATGAAGCAGCAAGTATGTTTGCCTTCTCTTACTTCAGTCAGATCAGTGTTTCTATGTAAGCCGTTTTATTTTGTAACTGGCCTGCTCAGTAGCAGTGACCAGCATTGTTAAAGGATATGAAACAGTTTTTCATCATTTCTAGTTTCTTTTTTGATGACCATATGTTGTCTCCGTATGTTTAGGTAGAGTGCTCATTCTCAAGGTACAATTGTAATTGCAGATCCCTTGCCATTGATGGTGCTTACTGTTCATGTCTTTGGTAAATCAGTTTGCCTCAATTACTGTTGTTCAGCTCTTCCCGCCATTTGATGCAAGTCTGTCACAGTTTGCATTCATACTATTTCGCTTCTGTCTTGTTTAGTAGTCTCCTTAAAACGTTTTGATGATTTGATTGTGAGACAGGCAGCCCTACCAAATTTCTTTGTGCAGGTCATGTGCTCCTTTTGGAGAACAAGGGAGTCAATCCCTCCCTACTCGACAAAATACTTAGAATAAACATGAAGTGTAATTGTTTAAGTGGAGGTTGATGTATTGATTTTATATGGAGGAAGATAGACTGTATACAATTTTATTTATGTTTTGTCAATCAAAGTTAAGGCAGCTTTTAATGCAACTTAGGCACTCACAACAGGCAACAGACAGAAAATCGTGACAATCCCCTCGCTTCCTCACCTTTTGGGCTTTAACTTTTGTTTTAGTTTTAACTATTATGTTATGTGCCCATTAAACGAGAATGTGCAGAATGTTGCTTCTCTTGTGTAGTACAGATTTGCTGACTGAAGTACGCACTGACTTTCAAGACGACACTCGTACATTGGGATACTGGACTGTGAGATTGTCTAGATTATTTGCTCACATTTCACAGTAGTTTGGTGAATGTAATCGCATCTTAAGTGCAATAAATTTAGGAGAAAAAGAGGATAGTCTCACTCCTAGTGCTTGCAATGGCTTTCTAACTGTTGCATGTACACATGAAATCCAAACAAATGCAATCGAGGTCTTACTCGATTCAGTTAAGAACGAATAGTTCACTGTCTGCAGCTGGGTTTGAGATTCGCCGATTATCTTACTTCCAAGACTAAGACATGCAGAGACGTAGCATCTTATGAACGGAAACTTACTATTGTCGAAAAGGGAAAACATAAGGACAGACAGCGTACTTTCAGAACCAGACGGTACCGTTACAGTAGAGAGTGGAAACGCTTCTTTGTCTGGCTCCTTTCCAACCCCTGATAAGTACAATGAAAATGCAAGCTTCACTGAAGTTGCGCACTCAAGAACATGGAAGGACTAGCTTGTACACAACTAAGTAGACGCACTCACAAGGTTTTTAGCAGTTTGCATACAAATCCATTTTTAAGAGGTGGGTATACAAAAGACTGGAGCATATCATGGGTAAGAATAAAACGGCGTCGAAGATTGTTAACTCTGACGGTAATGAAAGTACAAGCGCTGAATTGATTGTTGAAGTATTTATGCTCTTTATTAAAACGATATGCCATGTAGTCCTTGCAAATTTTGGCACCCTGTTAAGGTTTTAAGACGGTAGAATATAGGCTCTGAACCTGGGAAGTGCCAGTACCAATTCAAAACTGAGCTGACATTTTGGACAGCATGCCAGTATGCTGAAAGCGATTTTTGGTATCCCAACGGAAATTCAATTATTTGAATGGGTAGTTTTCATACTCCAATTTAGCCCGAAAGTTTTCAAGGTAGTGTATACAAGTGGAAAATAAGGGGCAAGTACAGTTTTGAAAATGAATCATCGTACAACTTTAAAAATCTACGGACTTGATGCACTTTTGACACGGTTACGCCCTTTCGGTTAGAGGTAGCATTTCTTTGAACAGTGAGAGTCGGATGAGGGACCGTACCCAGGTTCATAGGGGCTCGTAGTTGAGAGTCGTTGCCCTAAAGTATGCAAATTCGAAAAATGCTGTCTTGTGTTTAGTTATAACTCAACACTTCGGCAGAAATATGCAACTAAGGCATTTTTTGTTTTAAGTGTTGTGCTGTGTCACGCCGTTAATTTAATTCTACCTTTTGGCTAAGATAGAATTACTACCGTGCTAAGACAATACTGCCTCAAAGTATCTAATATTAGGTATGATGTAGAAGCATTCAACATTTATTGCCTTCATTGAAGTGAATTCAGTAAAGTTAAAATACTAAGGAAAAATTTTGTTACAAAAATACACATTCCCTTTATTACCTGACACAACCTCTACCAAGTGATGAATTATCTGGCATCTCTGCAGATATTTGAGGATAGATAGTATGCTTTAAGAATATAACAAGGAACGATGTATATATTTTTCCCGTTAAGGGATGATTGGGATCACAGCATTCACTCACTGCAATTTACGATTGAATGGAGGGTATAGATCAACCATTCCGTTCTATGAGATTGCAGCTGTTACCAAATTTATATCGTCCCTTAACCATTCAATGTTTCGTATAACTGCTTGACTGTGAATATGGGATACCTTCACGATTACTACATTGTGGCTCTAGTCGTTGAAGTCGTATTTTTTTATGTTACATTAATCCCTTCGAGGTGCTAATACAATGATGATGATAATCTGATAATAATGAACTTTTGCTGAAAGGTCCCGAGTCCATTAGCCTGAAGATGGGAGGAGTATCTCTGGAAACGTAGCTCAGAAAAAGGTTACGACCCAAGACATGAAAAATATCTACCATCTAAGGATGTAGAATGTTAGCAGGGAATGAATAAGTTCGTAGACACAATACCATGTTGATGGTCTAGGGTGTTGAATGGGCTAAGAAGTAACAGTTGATATTGGAAGAAGCTGTATGGTATATGTTAGAGTTGGATGATAAGATGTATTAAAAATGTGAAATTTACAAGAAGACACTGAGAAAAGCTACAAAGATACCAGCAGTTGGCTTTTGAGATCAAAGCAAAAAGCCGAAATACTTGTAGTAGTAATCGGATGCTTAAGTGGCGGAATGAGGAAAAGGGAACAGCAGATCGGAGAGCAAATGTTTTAGACTGTTATGTTTGAAAATGAAAGCGTCACCAGGAAAGACGATGGCAAGAATAATGCAAGAGAAATAATGTTATTAAGACATTGATTTTAAGTAAGGCTACCAAACTATGTTACCTTAGCTTTCTACTGTTATTTTCTTTTGGTTAATCGAGAATGATAATGATTATGATGGTAATAATATGATAGTAGTAATGAAATAATGGTAGTAAAAGGTAATAATAAGATGCAACTTTATCTATTTTTATTTAACTACACCTGCACACTGGCAAAGGTTCAGACTTGCATACTTATGTCACCACCTTTACCTTTGGTAGCTGTTTCAAGGGATAATGTCGTATGTATGCACACTTTCAGCCAATCTTACTTACGTATGTTCTAACTCATGTTGATAATTTGGGTTTTTTCTAGACTGTTAAAGGAAGCGATCCGGGACCGTGCTATCGCTGGGGATTGGCTGACAAGGAACTTTCAAACCAGTGCCTAGATGATGAGCGAAGTTTTGTTCAGCGAGGAGGTGCCCTCCAAAAAACAGTTGCCCCTCCGCCTGGAATTATCCCAAATCCCAACGCAGGAATGAAGCCAATTGGTTATCAGAGTGATCGTTATCGTGGGCCCATGACCTGTTCGGAAACCACTCAGGCAGGTAGCGATCAAACTCTCTCACAGAGCTTGTCTGACATTGGAGGAAGGCTGAATAAGCCCAGGCACCAGCAAGTCGGTGTAAATTATGGAAAGTTCGATGATGTAACGGTTCACGAATAGTGTTGTATTATATAAAGATCATTATCACTATTTTTGTAGCGAGGAACCCTTGTCATTCGTTCAGTTTTATGTAATACTTGTTTTTGTTCTGTTTCTCTGAAAACTCCGGAAGCGATGTTGCCCTTTTTCATTCAGAAATGGTGCGCATGTTCCTCTGTAGCAATTGCCTACTTGTGTAGTTTAGTTGTAAAGAAAAAATTTAATCGATATTTTCCGAAATGTAATACGTCACTCACCCTACATATTGTAAAAAAGCAGCAAATGCTTTACAAGCAGTTTTGGAAACCAGAAATCATGTGACCAGATTCGGTGTCAACAAATCAATACGCTCGCTGAGTTCAGGATTATGCGGAACTGTTGGTACGATGTTGTTATGTCCATAATCGATGGAGACGTTTCGTTGTTTTGAAGATATAAGTAACAGTTGATTATTTACGTTGGCATCAAGGCATTACGAACCCGTTTCTTTGGGAAGAGGTTAACAAATAGTATTTTCGCAACAATTGACATATTTGATGTTATGCCACTTTCAAAATAGTATTAGAGGTGTCGGCTGTTCACACACATTTGCCCCGAAGGCCCGATCTGTCTGTACAGCAATATTTGAGGCCTATAACATTCAGCCCACAAGGATAGATTTTACTTCGTTTCCATTGTAATTTACTTGTTTGCCCCAGACTTTGAAGTTTTGTTGAGAGGAGTTCTAAGACTTCCAGGCACTCCTTTTAAGCTCGTGCACTGGCTTTATATAACTGGATAGCTTGAAACATGTAAGTGAAAACCGGTCAAAGTATGGGCGGCCAAATTTGGACACGATAGGCTACAGCCAGGATTTGGGGGAGGCCTTGTATTTCGGTAGGGTTTAACACTACTAAGTGTATCTTATGAACATTAAGGATCAGAACCGTTTATCGATGGATGTCAAGAAAATGCTCATTAGAGACTCTCTTCCCATTGATATGAGCTCGATTTCGAAAGAATTTTGTAGTTGCGAAGGTGGAGGGCTTGGTAAACAGTGAAGCCACAATTTTTTAAAATCTTTGGTAGATATTTGATCGTAAATAATTTATTTTATTCAATTGTCTAAATTCTAGCTTCTCAAGGTGGTGATACTAGTACTTTTTTCTTGTTGTTTTAATCGAAGTTTAATGCAGAAAACAGTGAGTTTCTTTTGGTAATCACAATCCATAATTGCATGAAATGCAGCCGTGTCTTGTTATTTTAAACCGAGCAATGAGATGGACCCACGTCCCTACCCTGTTTTAACACTTTAGGTAATTTTTTGATTTTCGAAGCCATGTATATTCTAAGACATCACAAGCTGATATTTTAAATATAAAGAATTGAAAGCGTCTAGCTCTGGTTGTCAATAAAGAAAAACCGAAAGATTCCATGTTAATTGAGTAACAGATTACTATGTAGTTATGCGAAGGGCTGCAGTTCACGGATTCTTTTTATACTACATAAAGGATTTACGTTCGCTTTAGCTACCCTTAAAAAAGTAGTAAACGAAACGTTTAAGTAGAATTCACAGAAGAATTATGGGTCAACTTTCTGCTAATTTGTGCTGAATAGCAAGACGTACCTTCCTGTGCACACAAAGCGCCTTTGCTGCCCCGCCCTGTACGTATTACTTACGTATGAGTCCTCATCTTGGCGCTAGAGTCTAAAAAGTCCACAGCTTGAATGTAAATTTGTCTTATTGTCTTGCAGTCTCCGCCCCCCCCCCCACCCCAAACATGCTCACACTTTACTTTTTATATCGATGCTTTTTGCTCATAGATGTTCAGTCAGTTAAATTTCTTTTTGTCCAATGGGTATGTTTTTCGTATAGCTTTATTATGTAATAAAATATTAAATTGTAACCAGTGCCGTGTTTAGGAATGTGCCCGGCCCATAAAATGGTGTTTCGCTAAACCTTAGAAAAGAGAAAGATGGGACTTGGCATTGTGCAGGCGTGTAATGGATGTGTGAT
Organism: Carybdea cf. marsupialis auct. non (Linnaeus, 1758); assembly: GCA_010016065.2. NCBI lineage: Eukaryota > Metazoa > Cnidaria > Cubozoa > Carybdeida > Carybdeidae > Carybdea > Carybdea cf. marsupialis auct. non (Linnaeus, 1758). Next base: position 10,828 of record JAAAKL020016189.1, read on the forward strand.
CAGCACATAAAACCGGAAACAAAAGCACAGAGAAGTATTGGTGCTAAGACTTTGCGCGTTGATCGCCTATGCCAATGTTTCCTATCTGACTGCAACCTTGCATTAAATAGAGGCTAAATGAATGTGGCTTTCTCCCCAAGAAAGCTGCAGAGACCAATTATTGAACATTCAATGAATCAACCCAAACAATAGAAGAAGGACATAGCCTACCACTCAAGCAGTCTTTCTATATTTATAAAAAGGGGTTGAAAGAATGTCTCACATCAATTGTTGATTAACTAACTTAGGTCTATTAGCTAACTAACTAGCTTATGTGACAGT
>JAAAKL020016191.1:0-11148 GCA_010016065.2 Carybdea cf. marsupialis auct. non (Linnaeus, 1758)
GGAGAGGACTAGAGCGTCTCTACTTTCCCTATTGCGTTGGGGTTGACTATTGAGTGCAGAGTCCCGATCTACCGCTTTTGCTCTGTCAATTTGTTCAATAATCATGTTCTTATTAAACTTTATCGCCAAAAGCCAGGTTTCTAACTCCTTGCAACGCTTTTTGAATTCAGTTTCTTCGGATCAACCGTTATTGCAGCTGCTAGCTATGCTTAAGTGTTTATGCCGTGCAAGAAAGCCAGAGAAGCCCTCCTTTGTATATCCTACAATCTTATAATTCCAATGTAACGCAGGGTGGAAGCACAATTCGGAATGGATAGGGTAACATCATTCGAAATATGTATGCACATAGCTAGAAAACCAACTTAAAGCGTACTGTAATGATAAAAATGACAAGATTCATACTTCAGCAATGACGATGAAAGTAAAAGGAGAAAAGGAATAAGAAGATAAAGAAGAAATAAAGTAGCTGAAGACGAAAAAAGAGAAGCACGGGGCGACTCTTGTTAATGCAACTTAACTACGAATGCCGGGCCAAATCCTGTCGGTGAGTTCTTAAATTTCAGCACGAATGGCCACACACCCAGATGTACCAAGCGGCTTGTTCTGGAAATGGAAGAAACCATTTTATGTCAGTACGAATGGTCTTCCTGAGTATTTTGGAGAGCTTTATGAAAAAGGAGAGGGCAAAGTATTGCAGAAATGAACCGTTGTCAATATTTCGATCAAGCCAAAAAATTGGTTACGGAAGAAAATACTTCGACTTAAATTTTAGAATGAAAATGATGTCCATAACTCTATAAAGGAATTTTTTCTCATATATATGATACAAATCTTCCTCTTCATAAAAGTGGGTCTGAACGCGACACTTCCGTAATGGACGGTAATTCTTTCAATCATTCAGAAAGTTTACTAGAAGCTTGCATAGAGCTACTATGGATAACGAGATGACTAGGGTCACATGCTTCGAACTGCTTCAAGATCTTAACCTATCAAGTCTTCGCTCTCTATTTGCAGCTATAATACTGATATGACAATGAGTAATAGTAAATAGTTTTGAATATCTTATGTTCGTAAATTGCTTCACTCAGAATATCGTATTCTGCTTGGTGTCTTAACGTTCTGCACACTGCACATGCGAAATATGAAACTTTCAATCATATTACAACATTTTATGGCATTTTGCGGGCTTTTCTTTGTTCTGCAATCATCTACAATCATGTTTTGATCCTATCTTATTAAATTGCTGTTCCTGGCAGAAACTGGCAAATGCACAACAACACGACCTTTTCCTGTTTGACGCATGCACCTACAATCGTTGACGCCACCTTTGAATTTTGTGCTTTGACTAATTTTTTCAAATGTGCATCAAATGTCAGTTGGTTAGATGCATTTAGATATTTGTGGTTCGTTTGGGTTGCGTCAAAAGTCCAAAGTCCATTTTCAGAGCAGAGCAATCTTTGATATACTCAAAATCAAACAATGATATGAAGAAAACATCCATGGCAAACCATGGCGTTCGTGTGCGCTGTTATTAAAAAAATATGCAAGTCTCTCTATTAAAAACCCTTGGTAAGGATTCTGCCGTATACCCAAGAAACCACTCAGAAATACGGTAGTAGCAGATGATCATCACTTTTCTTTTGAAATTAAAGGAGAGGTAAACTGGCCCTCCCTCTAAGTATACATTAACTGATTTAATGAGTTACTTTACAGTATGAACATGTCCACAATACTGGTTATATTGTGACAACAAAATACTATAAAAAGCTTCCAAAATCGAACGGAACGTGTCAATCGAACCTACAAATCACAGGGAGTAAATCCCCTACTATAAAAAGCACAAAACACGAGATCTTTAGCGTTTGTGACACTAAAGTGCATGCAACCAAAAGTGTACGTCAGAGTATGATACGCTACGATGAATTTTACTATATGAAATCGATATAAAAATCTCTACAAAGAATAAGCTCACTTATAAAATATCCAACAAAGACTTACTTTTATTCGTAGTTCCTTTTACTTAATCGAAATGGAGGCAAATCTACAGAATTGGCATGATTTAGGATAGATATAATAATGTCCTAAATGCATTTCTTAAATCGTTGAATTTGTATGCAAGTTCACGGAACAATTTCCATCATGCATAAAAAGCCTGCGATGAAAGAGGCCGTTTATCGACAGTACAAGGGCTCCTCGCTGTGGTGACTCAACCTGCAATCCCGTGCCAGTGCCAAGGCCCCTTTGTTGCCTCACAATAGGCAATATGCTACAATATATTTCGTAGTGTTCGAGTTAAAACAACTAAAACCAATGATATCTGGTAAGCAGCAGAAAACGCATACGTCACAAATACACATTCTATTATACCTTGCTTTCTGGTCATCCATGCAAGGCAAAATATATTTTCTATTCTAAAATATAACTTCATTACGGCATATTTCAGAACCCTCTACAATACCTATCGCACTATAGCATGAAATTGTTTCAAGGAAAAAGCCCCCCGATTAAAACTCTATGATAAACAAAACGGGTTGAAGTGTACGAGATCGTTCGAAAAAGAGCAAAGCAATTCAAAAGTGTATGGGGTCATTCAAAATGTACATACGTTTTTGAGGAGGGGGGAGGGGGTGAGTGAAGTAAAAGCAAAGCAAACAACTGTGTTTGTTATTAATCTGTTTTAAGGGAGACAGGGAGGCGGCTGAAAAGCGTCAGCACTGCTCGTACTTACTGTTTTGAAGGATTGCTATAAACTTGCTTAAAATATTGAAACAGAATGAATCCAGCCTTACCTGGACGCCATCTATTAGATCTCACGAACGACTATTTGCTAGTAAATTGGTCAATATGCAGATCGAAAGGGCAATCGATTCTTCGCGAATTCTTCCCTCACTTCCTATGAAAATCGACCCTTAATATCTACGTCTAACAAACTTCGGCTGATTTCCACTCACACTCTAGTATCGTCGTTTCCAATATCAATATGGTAGGCAAATCGGCTATCCTAGAGGTGATTACACCGGTCTACAATACGGGGTCGACGTGCATCTGCACCTTCAATAGTATGGAGCTTCCTCGAGAATCCAGGCAATGGGGTAGTCAGGCACTGGGGAATAATTGGCTAAATATAAAAACGTTGCAGTTATATCAAAATAATCCCGTGTTCGAGAGGTACAACTAAGTGCTACATTTACTGGTTCCTTAACAATTGTGTGACCACAACTCAATAGATTTCGCCCTCCAAAATATTCTAATAATTAATCTCCCTATGAAACGGAAGCATTTGCAACTGCAGCGCATAATCGAACAAATATAACAAATACTCAACTGTCACAATGTGTTTGTGCTATTTCTAAATGGACAAGAATAGAGATTATGTTAAACAGGTATCATTTCTATATTGCTACCAACTATGTTTTTTAGTCCACAGAAATAGGTAGCGTCGATACCCTGTTTGTGAATGTAAATCACTTCATCTCGCAACTCGCAAAAGCCTACTGTGCGAAGACTTTGAAAGTGAAATGTACCCTAAACGATCTCCACAGCACATTTCACCTCAATATATTACATATTTACATACACATATCGATTGATTATTCGTCCCCATGTGCTGTATCAACGTGTTTGACCGACTTGTATTTCCTATCTTTCGACTTGCAACCCTTACATCCTACTGGCTATACTTAACTTTAATGGTGCATCAGAACAGAATCCGCTCAGCAACTAGTGACGCACATGTCTACGGTCAGATTTCCCTGAAAGCACCTATGTGCGTTGAATTACTTCAAATCAATTTTTACACGAGGTTCAATAATACTTAAGGTACTAGCAACCTGTCTGCATTTCTAGGAGCACTACTACAAAGGGCACCTCAGCCAAAAGTCAAACTTGTTCCTCGTGGAAAGAACCGCTTCCTTCGGTACTCTAGTACTTCGAGAATCCCCATAGAGCATCACGATATTCGTAAGCAGCCACTTGTAGATCACGTATAAGACTGGTGATGAGGAGCTACTGGGACCTCTCCAATAGCTTCTGAATACGAAGGAGGAGGTGTCCAGTAGCGTGGCATATTCTGAGTGGGGTCTAAAAGGAAACAGAGCATTGCCATAAAAAACTAAAAGCAATTACCAAAGGTATGAAATACCGCCCGTAGTTTTTAAGGTCACACGCTAACGATTAGGTTTCGAAAATCGGGGGTAAAATATCAAAGCAGCTTATACATCAGCCGTGTATGGCATACTGAAATTATGTTTTGCACTTAAAACCTATTTTGTCTGACGAAAAAATCGTAATAACGAGAGTCAAAATGACAAAACGAACACTTTATACCAGCTGTGCTTTTGTAAGAAACAATAAGCAAGGCTACGCAAGGCTTCCATAATCAATCAGCCTTCGCTGCAGCTATTAGAGGTATGTTGTGAAATGAAAAGTCCAAACCAATATGCAAGACCGTTTTGCCTACAACGTCAAGGTTTTCTTGCCTTAATGTGACTCCACAACAGCCACATAAAATACAGACATAGTGCTACCGATGGTAACTGAACAGCAGTAAGCATTAAAATTGGTATTACCTTCCTTTTAATGTGATGCCTTTGAGCAAAGTCACATGGCGTAATAGTGTTTTGAAAACCCATGGTGGCTGTTTCCTTTTACAATAGGAACATCCAGCTATATTCTGTCAAGCAACCTCATAGTCATCGAACTAAAAGCCTGCCTCGCACTGGCAAAAAAACACATTGGTATCCTACAAAGCTGCAATTTGTCGCTGACACACGATCTTTGCGGTCAGCTGATAAATGCTTTTGTGGTGATATAAACAACGGGTGGAGCCACCGGGCCGAAAAACCTTACAAACTTTTTTATACGGCCTTTTCCACAAATTATTGATGTTCTGTACCATATACACCTATTATAAATTCAAGACATCTGTTCATAGTACTTGGCAGGTTTTTAGTTCCCTTTGGAGACAAGATCTACTGGCGAAACTTTGTGAACAATGCTACCGACCTGAACGCACCATCAATCAACACTCGATTAATTCACCTACGTGCTCAGGGAAGTAACCTCCATGAGCCGACTGGGCCAATTTTGTTCACACCTACCCTTTCTTTAAAAGTAAAATTATTGTAAAACTTTCCTTACGCACAGGTAGGGGTGGTGTTATCTGTCCTCTGCTGGATTCGAAGTGATATTAGTAGCTTTGCAGTAAACTCCTCGGTCACTCACTCGAAACCCTTTTTCGTACTACAAACCAAAAATATTGTCATTCAATTACGCGTTCACATCACTAAACCCATTCGCCATTTCTATAGCCACAGAAAATTGCCTAGGTTGAGCGAGTAAAGTCACTCACTCCAGATAATTTTAGGTGACAAGGATGTAAGTTGACAAAATTCACGAGTAAAATGATCTCGGGTGAGATAAGTTTTAACCACTTTCTCTCCTTCCCCGCTTCTTGTATGATTAAAATCCAAAATATGTATTAGGATACCCAGTGTAAGGCATTTACCTTGGAAATTTTGATGCAGGCATGGGTAGAGGTCATGATGATGATCTCCACTCGCTGCCAGAGGAGTGCCATGTTCCATATTTGGTGGTGGTGCCGAAGGCTGTACTGGATGAATGTTGTCAACTGGTGCGGTGGAAGTTGGTTGAGGGTATGAGATCGGATACTAGAGGAAAAGATAAAGACACAACATCAAGAGATGATACCATGAAATCATAAGTAAAATAATAGAAAGCAGCATAACCCATGACTCTTACTCTTAAATGTGTTGGAATGTTCAAATGACGGCGACGATCAGATTCCAGGCCAACTTACCGCAATACAATGATAAAAACCGCTTCGATATCAAAACACAATTTGTGAGGGTATCATTTTCTATTTCGTATGTTCTCTCAAGAAGGAACAATCTAGCTTCATTAAATAAGTTAAGTTGTTTTCTCTGACTTTTATTCTTTAAGCATACTAAATTAAACTATCGAGCAGTACTTAATTCTCTTGGACTCACTTCTCAGTGTTCCTTCTTCCAATCGATAGAATGAAATACGTTGCAGCTGTTTTATCTTCCACCAGCAAGACTTGTGTTTTTCCTTTTAAATGTGCCTGATATTTGTAACATGAAAAACTAACACTTTGAAAGAGTCGTGCTGGGATCAGACGACAACTTATTTCAAAATGATAAGAATTACAAAAACGCGAGAGCTTTCTCCGCCTTGACAATGTAAGAGACATGGTACCTAACCTAATAGTAGTATCAACAAATTATCACCAACTCAACAGAAATGTTTTGAATAATACGGGACAACGTATACGACCATAATTGGTCACGTTGTGTCGTGAGGTCTATAGTCTCAACCACCACCCAGTCAGATACTCATAGCCAAGCATCTTTTTGTCTTAGAAGACATTTACCAGTGCTGTGTTCCCATTTCCTTTCTTCAATGCCAACTTCCGGTACTATCGTATCTCAAGCACTTCTTTCTTGAGTAAATCTGTACTAAAAAATATCACTTTAGCACAGCCTCTTTTTTGGCCCTGACTCATACTAGTACAATGTGTAGATTGTGGTAACTCTTCTAATGCCCCAAAAGGGATGATGTGGGTAGTCTAATGAACGCGTGACTTTGTACCAATCAAAAGTCTACTTACAGCACCGTCCAATTTAACCGATTTGAACCCATCTTTTGCAAATGATTCAAAGAGCTATCAACTGTTTAACCTTTTAATGGGATTACCGTCACCATCCCTGACAATTGCATGACGTAATCAGAGAAGTTTTAAAGTAACAATATCATCACTATCCTACGTTTGAGTCCAAAAATCAAAATTGTACGTTGCATCAAAACGCAAATTTGCATTACGAGTTCACAGTAACATTTGCCAACAAAATGAAACTATTACCTGTTGAGTATCTACCAGCATTGGCGTATTGGAAATCACCGACATCCATTCCACCATTTCTTGCTGTAATGAAAGTAACGTATTCTTAAAGATAAATTGAACAATTGAACAACAACAGCACATTCCTTACTTCCAATGACAATATAATTATAACAAGATTTCTAATGAGGCAAGTTATGTAAGGAAAGATATTTTAAAAACAAAACTTCCGAATAATTCTACAATCCTTTAACCTGCTGTAAAAACAGATGTTAACCCCAGGCAGATGAAAGGCAGGAAAGTATCACACCTTTGGGTGTCTATCATATGTATGTGCATATATATAACTATGCACATATGAATATGCGTAATACATAAATAAATTAAATAAACTCCTACATGGGAAGATAAAAAACATGTACACTGCTGCTATTACACTTTATAACCCAGAGGCAGGATGGAGTAAAGCTTAGCAATGGAGATCAGATTAGTTGCTTAAATGCATGGCTATGTAAGATAAAAAATGGTATAGGTTCACCACAGTAATATCCAATGTCGATATATAGTTTAACTAATCCAACATTGTGCTTGCCATCTTTTATGGTTATAAATAATCTCTCATACTGGCAATCAGATCACAATAATCAGATAATACTGATAATCAAATTAATGTAGGTCCGCATGCTGTAAGGCACATCAAATTATATAAGAAGACAGTATAAAACTATGCACTTCAAGAAAATATATTTACGCCTTACAGTAAATTGATGTGCACCACAAAATGGCACATTTCTTGATAAATAAAGTAGTCGAACAATATAAGGTCGGTTCTGATAGACAAGGCTGACATGAAATAAGCTGAAACTCAATACATAACATATACATTGGGAGAGTTACAATCTTGAGCATTTCTTTATTCATTCAAAGCTGACAGAGATGACTTTACTTACCATTGATGTAGCCTGACAATACCATACAGTACCACTTTTATGCTGAATTTCAAATACAAATGTCTTGTCTGGAAATGCATTGCTTGGTTTGACTTGCATGATTAGGGTACGAAGTACAGTATCCTTTGGCTCTGGTGACTGCAAAGAAAAATGTAAAGACAGAAAAAGAAAAGAAAATAGTATCAAGTACCATCATGTAAAGTAAGCACAAGGGTAAGGGGGCATGTACCTGTAGGCAAAGTGATGCCAAGATAACAGGATAGTGTTATGGATGTTTGAAAGTGATTCCATCAGTTAGTGAAGTGGGAGGCTGCAATTGTAGTTGCTGAATAATAACTGAGAAACCTTTGGGTGAAAACACAGGGATGGAGAAAACTGATGAAAATGAGGAAAGACCTCCATTGAAAAGTGAAAACAGCACATACACCACAAACCATAGCAGTTACATCACAGGTAAAAGAACGAACACCAACAGCAGGTTTCACAGAAAATTAATCATCAAAGCCTACAAAGAGCTAAGAAAGATAGTGAAGATTTGCAATTGCCAATTTGGATTCAGATCTGGGAAATCCTGCAATGATGCTATCTTCATAACAAGAATGCTCCAGTCATAGTCCTTGGACAAAAAGCAGAAGCTGTACCATATCTTCCTGGACTTAGAGAAAGCATTCAACTGGGCACAAAAGAAGGTTATTGTGTTGGTATCGGGAGGGTAGGAAGCCCTTAATTAAAGGAATGTACACGTGGCAGTCTCTGGTAGTTACTATATGTCCTCACAGCAAGAAGTAAGGGAGGAGTGGAAGAGACGTTTTGAAGCTGGAAGGAGCACATGCAGAGAAGAGGCCTCAAGGTAAAGATGGGCAAGACTAAGTTTATGGTTGTGTGATGAGAAGACAGAACCTGTGGAGTTTGGACCATACCCCTGTGGAGTGTGTAGTTGAGGGGTGGGAGTCAACTCCATACATGTGTGCCATGACAGAAGTGGCACCACAATAGGTACTCAGGCCTGATGTCTCTCAATAGGATAGCAGACTTCCAATGTCCACCTTGCACAACAACACCAGGAAAAGCCCTACATGAAGGTATCAGAACCTTGTGTCAATCAACAAAGAATCATTACCGTAAGATGATCAAGGAAAGGGTTACTAAGCATATGGTTACAGGTGATGAAAAGGCTGATCTTGAGGAGTTTGGACCATGCCCCTGTGGTGTGTGTAGTTGAGGTAGGTACCATGTTCAACAAACAGCTTGTCAAGTACTATCACCCAAGCTACAAACATCAACTGGAGCGGGCTGAATGGTGTAAGACAGCATCTTATCAGCTGCCTAGATTGAAGCAGGAGGTAGCAATAAAGTGGAATACAATTACTCCTCCCACAATTGATGAGACCCTACAGCTTTTCATGCTGTTGTTCATATTGTATTCTCATTCATGTGTAACAAGAATGGAGTTGCCTCTCCAGGGTAAAATCCTGCTCTACAGTGGATGTAGACCCAGTGTGAAAATTCCATTCAGAGATAAAACACACAGAGGCTCATGCTATCATATTCATGACTGTTAAGTAAACATTCAATATATGTAAAGTAATTACAAACTATTAAAAATCACAGTAGAAAATCTTTGAAAAAGGCTCTTCTTGCTTGAATTATTGATATTTATAGTCAAACTACTCAAACTATACTGCACATCTCTAATAAAGGGACAAGATACATTTTTTCCCCTTTGACACAATGCATACCCACCTTGGGTAACAATTGATGATTTTGTATATATTGATGGAAGCCTATCTATGTAGAATACAGTTTTGGAGGATTATCCCTAAAGACAAATGCAGCCAAGCATATAGCCAAGCATATTAAAGTTTTAATGTTTTGTGGGAAAAGCAAGCATTACCATAAATACCAAAAAGTATAAAAATTCACTTACATGTTTGGACTCATAGTAGTGCAAATATGACCTCTCCAACTTGAAGTATCTGGATTCCCATCCTGACAAAAAATTCTTATACTTCAGCAATGAGCCCTCTTTCTGGAATGAAAGATTGCAGATTTGTAAAGCAAAACAAAATTTCCAGTATATATTGATGAAATCAAACCATATGTACTGGAATACAGATAATAAATTATTAAAAAGTGGAACATAATAACAATTCTGATGATCTGCTTTCTATGAATGTTGCAGCAGTACAATGGTAATCTTTTCATGTTCACAGTTGCTGTATAACAACCAAATGGGGTACATGGGTAGAGCTTCCCTGTGTACTCAAGCTGTATTTAAAAGCTGAATACAGAAAAGGAGTCACTAGCTTTCGAACAAGACCACACTGGGCCATCTTCTAGATATAGTTGATGAGAACAGTGCACTCAAGAGATGGAAAAACTTTGTAGAAAATCTGGGGAATAAATGTTCAAATTATATGGATTTAATAACATGTATATAACAACTTCTACATAGCATATATTCTTAAGCCTTGTCTACCCGACATATTTTATCAAGACTTCTATGATGCCTGAGATTGTTCAAGGTCATGACCGACAGCCAGAAACAAAAATAGGTTGGGAGTACTTCTACTTGCCCATAAAACTGGACAGGAGAGCCTACATACTATTCATGTTGAGAAAGTTGTTGTTGTTGTTGATAAGCTCATTCAATCAGGTGCTGTGAAATTCTACATTTGATACGTTGATGATACACTCATATTGGCCAAAATAAAACTCTTTTGATAAGAACTTACAGTTCACTATTGATGAATTCCCGAACTATAACATCCATTTTCTTGACATCAGTATCAATAATACTAATACTCATTTGTTTTACACACTTACACATACAGGGCAGTACTGTCACTTCTCTAGTCAAACCCCCTGGCAAATTAAAACCGCTTGGATAAAAGCTTTATACCATTGTGCTGTTAAGATCTGTTCAAGCAGTAATGCTTTGAATGAACAAATCAACAAAATCAAGTTGTTTTCGTCTCGAAATGGTTTTCCTGTAGCTGTCATGAATTCTTTGTTAAAATGTTTACAATCAACATCTAATCATTTGGAAAATGTACAAGATGATGACGTAATCAAAATTTTTGTTAAAGTTCCCTGTGTGGATGAGAAAGGTGAACAATTGTTGAAATCTTGTATCAGAAAGTTACGTAGATATACAAAGAAGAACGTTGTATTCGTGCAGTTGTTTGATACAAAGAAAATTGCTATGTTTTCTCCGACAAATGATTCCATTGATAAAACACAGAAAGCGAATGTTATCTGCAAGTTGAAATGTCCAGGCTGTGGCGATAGGTATGTTGGTAAAACATATCGTTGTCT
>JAAAKL020016192.1:0-11148 GCA_010016065.2 Carybdea cf. marsupialis auct. non (Linnaeus, 1758)
ATAATCTATACATCAGTCGATAGGTCTTGATAAGTACAATAAGAATATGAAATAATATTTGAAATATATGCATTTTTGGAGGAGTAAATAGGGGTACTAACCACCGGTAAATGTCAACCACAGAAATTTGTCCATGAAAAGGGCAAAGTGATGTGTATGTGGATGCCAATATCAAGCTACTGAATCCCTTTACAGCAAACAGCAAAATATTTACTCACCAGTGACGTGCATGTGGATCCCAATATCAAGCTACCGAATCCTTTTACGACTTAATTCATAAATTAGAAGGCTGTAAAATCGTGAAAAATCTCTCGCGAAGAAACATATATTTTCGCCACGATAATCCGTGTTCAAGGGCACTTTCCAAAATTGTGCCAAAATAGACCGGAACAGCAAGGACGGCTTCCACAATAGATAAGACCCCCGTCCAAGGCAGCATAGTAAATGTCACAGGAAGCAGTAACGAATCTCACTCGAATACTATAATCAAACATACGTATGTTGTGGTAAAAGAAATGGAAGAATGAAAACAGTACCTAAGTAATTAACAGAACAAACATAGTTAGGGTTGAAGAATATCTAACAAAATACTGTAACACAAGAATTCACTCTGCTTTCATGGATGGGTGTGTTGTCAAGTGTAGAAGCCGTCCCTGCTGTTCTGATCTTTTAGGCGCAATTTTTGGGAAGTGTCCTTGAACACAGATGATTGTGGTGAAAATATGTGATTTTTCACGATTTCATAGCCTTCTTATATATGAATTTAGTCGTAAAGGGATTCAGTAGCTTGATATTGGGATCCACATGCAAACCACTGGTGAGTAAATATTTTGCTGTTTGCTTTGCTCTTTACATGGACGAATTTCCGTGGTTGACATTTACCGGTGGTGGTTAGTACCCCTATTTACTCCGCGAAAAAAAAGTCTATATTTCAAATATTATTTCATATTCCTAATATACTTATCAAGACCTATCGATTGATGTACTATGTAAAGTACTGTGCAGGCTGTACTTAAGAAAGTACATTCCAACGCGAATGTAGATTCCCGAGGGCCAAAGCTCAACATCGTCTTTCCATCCGTCCTTACTACACTCGTATGGATCCTCACCAGATATATGCTTTAATTTTCCCCAAATAACGTTTTTGAAACAGCGTCTAAGCAGTTAAATATCCAAGTAAAAAACTCCGTTTTACGGGTCTTTCCCGTTTCGAAGTAGAGGTAGAAGTCTTGCCATTCTTTACAGAAGCCATAGCGACCGTTGTTTGTGTGGTCCTCCAGCAGCTCTCCGTAGCGACCATTGTCAACCAGATGTGACGTCAACGCAAGGGGTCTATAGCAGTCCCTTCACCCATTTTCTTTGACATAAGATTACAACAGATCCAGACACAAGAGTCTACCCAGTACCGCATCCAACAATCTACCGGAGGGGTGAGCGGATCTTTTGTACCACAAACTCAATAGTATTTATCGGAAGCATCACCTTCTCAGTTTTTAACATCATTTTCGATTACGAAAGTATCTTCTCCTTTGGGGATAATCGATGTTAGAAACCATAACTTGTGATGAAGAGTGGTATCTGCAGTTAGTCTGATACTCAAGGCTCTTAAATCAGTAAACTATTAGCGACTATCAGATGCAATTAAAGGGTATTGACCACAGTCCATACCCATAGCCATACCCATAGCCATACTCATACCAAATCTTCGGAAGCCTCTCAAGATTACTATGTCGTGAGGACATTTACGTCAAAAATAATAAGATATATCTATTATTGGCACATAACATTTTGAACCCTAACATAAACGAAGACTGTTTCACAAACCTTCCCAGTAGCCATTTCTATGACCACACAACCAAGACTCCATATGTCTGCTGATCGACCGTATCCTTTTCCTTTGTCAAGTGTTATGACTTCAGGTGCCATGTACGCTGCAACGAAATCAGCAGGAAAACACTGATGACTAACAAGGAGCACATAGCAGTTTCATAATCGGTAGAAATGTTTCGATAGTGACTATTAATGTGCTTCCCTACTTACTGTTTTGAATATACATACAAAACCTTGCTCTACAAGAATCACTTCTTTGTTCCCATCTGCACGCCGAAGGTATAACTAGCGGGTTTAACTATGTTTCTACCCTTTGCTCTATGCGATACGACAGGTCTTCGTAAAATAAGTCAAAAGTTATTTTACTCATTCAAACATCTACATTCCGGCACTGAAATACATAAACGATTGCTACCTTCCACTCCCCTGCATCCCTGAAAACTATCACTCGTAATACTCGGCCACAAGGATGTATTTGATTACATACTGTTCATCAATATCTGGTAACAAAGAGTGCCAGTAACATAACACTAAAAACTCACCAGTCGAGGGAGTCAACAGTTTGGGGGCAGTGTAGGAACACAATGTACTTTCTATGAAAATGGTACCGCAGGCCATCGGACATTAAATTCATAGCCAGAAAGTACGATTAGAAAAAGTAACCGGAAGTTTAATTCGAAATATTTGAATCTAGGACGTATTTTACATAGCTGGTAAGGCGCCTCCTTGAATGAATCCTATAAGATAACATTTTGCTTTGGAGCTTGAAAAATACCTTGGCATGTAGTGAACGTTGCATAATTTTCTGGCAGATTGAAGTGCGATCGTTTTCTGTTCAATGGCAATGGGACTTAAACTCGTGGTCCTAGCGTACAACCAGAGCAAGACAATCAGGAATTAAAACCACGTCCTTGGATCTTCAATCAAGTACCTTCAAACAGTTGCTAGGGCAGGTCCTCCATTGTGAGTAGAGGGCCCGATCATGAAACGATCATTTGAAACGAGAATTTTGCGAAACTTGAAAATCACTAAGAACTTAGTGAACATTTCATAAGTGATGCTGACATACTCAAGTATGACTGTTTAATGTTAGGTTTTAATGAATTTCCTCATCCTTATGAAAGCCCATCTTTTATGCATAAAACTAATGTAAGTAAACCTGCGGTACTTTACGCATAAGGGCATTTAGAGAATTGTAAATAATTATCTACATAAAGGCTAACTAGATAAGAACACAAATCACATGTCAGGTCACACTAATCAACTAATCACTAATCATGGCTACTTATGTATACTGGGCACTAGTTTACACAATGACATGGCATCATTACAAGAATCATCCCTAAGTCTATAAAGCAGCACTTTAATAGGCTAAAGTCTGCCGGTTAGTGGATTCGACAAGCGTTTACTTTGCAGCGATGTAGTCACATGAACACCAAATTTGGTATGAAAAGTGAAAGCTATCACATGGAAGCGTTACGAAGGACAATACCTGCGGTAACTCCTCTTGTGCGAGACACTTCTCCTTTCATCGTGTGTAGCGGATTCTTCAGTTTAACAGCAGATCCAAAGTCACCCAGTTTAATAAGCCCATCTTGAGATACGAAAATGTTCGTCCCTGAGCAAAGGACAGGAGTGATAGCTAAGAAAAAAAGCCTTCCTCGCTTTATTAGATACTGGTTTTGCATCACAAAGAAACGTACCTCTAAGATCCAGCATCAGTTTGCAACTTTGGGAGTCCGTAACGTGCAAACCCACTGATAAAGAGAGTCACCATCTAAGGACTCCTTAGTCGTGATTTCCAAAAAATCCCATCAACTCATCACCAACACGGCACCAATACAAAAAAAGGAACGGTTTTATCCGTACACTTTATCTCCTGACCTCTACACACAGACGTATTGTGTATGTACATACCGCAAATGCGTACACATGCTGAATAAATCTAGGCATATGTACCGCAAACACATAATTTGCAGGAGCATCGTTTCAACCCTCATGTCCAGTCACGTCCAGAAAGAACAAAGTTGCATATTACTGCTACATCCTAACCCCATACATTGTATATATGGCAACATAGAATTACACCAACGCGTCCCCCCTTCCCCTGGCAGCACAAATGACCATTAAAGTTTTAAAGTGTCATAAAATTGATGTTTTTGACATTGTTCTAGCGAAGGTAACCCCTTCTTAGTATAGGTAACAAGTCTTCGTCTTTCAGGTGCCGTGCATGATGCATGCTTGGGCTGCCATGTCTCTCCAACGTTGACGATCGCGAGCACAGGCGAAGATTTCTGCAGTGTTGGCGAGTCCGGTAACTTTCTTTACTCTGTCCAAGTAACCTCTTGTTTTACTACCTCCAAAGTAATTGACTTTGTAGACAAAAGTTCAGTATAAATATTAAAATAATTCGGACACCTTTTTTTGTCGCTTCACGACAATCCAAGGAATGTCTTCATAAGTAAGCGTTTCTTCGAGACATTGAGATCACAGTTGCCGTAAGTGGGCACAGTTAACCGTTTAAGGTGGAAGACAAAAAAGTATCAGAGCTGCTTTAAATACAATTTTAAAATGGGGAAAAAGAGATAACTACGCCTGTAAGACCACTTAAATATACCCACTGTGACCTTAATCGGTACTAGTAAAATGTCCTCTTTAGTCTAATAACAAGGCCTGTCACCGATTGAATTTGGCACCATTTTATCGGTGTTACTCCCCTGCCGAGGTGAAAACTCATAACAAAACGTACTCAGAAGTACTAAATCGTATTTATGTATAACCCACGAAGTAAAACAAGCCTTTTAAAAGACGAGCTGCTTGTCCATTAGGTATTGTCGATCGAAGAAAAGTACAACAGTCTCAAACTGTAGAATAGCTGCTAGTTACGTATGTTGATTAGCGCGCAACTACTTCAAACCAAGCCGTCTAACAGAAGAGTTCAGCCTTTTAATACTTGCTCAGTCATTTTCTATAACAGTACTACAATTAAAAGAGCAAAATATATCATTATTTCTAGCTACCTTTAATATCCCTATGTACAATTCCATTCGCATGCAAAAATGACACAGCTTTGGTGATCTGATACGTGTACACACGCATCAAATTCTCTGGGAGACCAAGTTTTGCAACATCAGCTATAGTACCATCCGCACAATATTCCATAAATATCAACATTTCATCCTAAAGAGGGAAATAAAAGATCCATTAGCAAGAATTGACAGCAATGTTCGGGGCAGGTAACACAAGAGCAGTGGTGCACTATTCTCAAGGTAACTTCTGCTCTACGTGACAAACATTTTCATAGGGTCTGATACGCATTCTATAACTATCTACATCAGAAGTTGCGTTGAAACAGGCTACACCCTATTCGGTCACCATTTCCAGTACGAGGAGTTGACTACACGTGCAATTACAGATCACGTATTCCCGTAACATCCTCATCTCTAATAAGAGTATAAAATGTGCCTCGATACCCTGGTTTTTGGTTAGATAACCCGATAACCTTTTTGGTTTTGCAAAACAATTTTCACTGCTATGCGGCACGCTGCAGTAAAATGTCGCTACGCAATACCTGTCACTTCAACATCTTCCTTGAACTGATTTCTGTTGGCCTCGAGCTGATACCCAAAATGTCTGCATTTGGATATCCGATAGTCTAACAATGAACACATTTTGATGGTCTCAACATAGAATTTAATTGTCGAAGCGAATACTTAGTTGCAATCTCCAGTAAACTTCATCCAATCATGGCTATATCATATCAAAATAACATTTCCCTAAGACGCACAACATCCAAGTTGACACTTTGTTACTATTTAATTTTATATCGAGGAACCTTGTGATTCCTTTATATTATACAATCTCAAAACAATACTTTATATTCTTCACTAATCTATCATCTTGCTAATCTAAATTTTACGCCCTTCACTCTGTCGAAGCTCTTAATACTTTACTGTAAAAATGGGCATCTAAAATACCTTACCCTACCATACCCTAAAATATTTCAAAATTAAAACCTGGGTACGGATTGACATAATAAATGCTTCACAAATTATGATTGATCGATGCAAAAAAATGAAAATAGTAGCCATTTCCCTAAAAGCATTGCTCTCAAGGTTTGTGGCAGCCACCAAGAAATTTTAGGGTGCCACTGAATCCTAAACCCCCTCAGTGACCCCCGGAAAACAAAAGTCAACCCCGGTGACAATGACTACCGACACATGGAAGACAAATAATTATGATTCTCTACGAAATACAAAGAAATAGATCGGAGTGCGACGAAAACATTTGAGTCGGAGAATATACTGTGAAAATTGATCAAGGATTCTTACACGATGGAGTTCTACCCCGTAGTATTTCACTAGACTTTCATGACTGAGGCCTTCGATATTTTTAATCTCATCTGCTATTTCTTGCGTGGTACTGTAATCGTTTCGATTAAACCGTATCTAAAAGCACACAAAAAAGCAAATATATGAATGGTGATGAAGGCGATCAACGTACTAGTGCGAGAAAGTCAAAGAGAGTTGGGAGGACAAGAGGATCATACATAAAGGACAAAACATAATCGAGACAGGTTGTACTCTCGTAACCAACGCGAACAAATGGCGAATGGCAAGTAATTAAAATCAACGTAAAAAACAAGTTGTCCGACAATTCCAATCTATAGAATAAAGCTAAAGACTTTCAAATATCGACTAACTATGTCATCAATACATTCACGTAATAGATACGTTATGTGCGAGGTACAATGGCTGCCAACTTGCTCTGATCGACGCCTGTCTTACATGTCACGCCCTAGGTCTGTTCAGTAATAGTATGATATATTCATACCACAAGCGAAGTTTTGCATTCTCTTATTTTAACCTATACTATACCTTTACCTGCAGATAAGTAACTATGTTACAAGCATGTTGAGTTGGTGATAATATAGTACAACTGGGAATCACAAAACTACGGTCTATCAGTTTCACTTTTGTAATACAATGTTCGACCAATTTCGTACTGCATCCAATCTATTAAGGTTTGCGCTTCTTCTTATTCAACCCTAATGCAAATATATGGAAACAATGGCAACTCTAGTTTTAATCCCTGAAGCGATGTATTCGGGCAAAATTTAATTATCTTCCTTTTAAGAATCTAATAGGATTACTTATGCTGAATGGAGGGAGAGCAAAGTTGCTTCTTGATTTACATTGTCACAATCTAAAAAGATATCAACGATAGTTACACAGATAAAACTAAGACTAATTGTAGTATATGTTTGAAGGATGAATTCGTTCCCTGAAACCTCAAAAATCGACACTAGGAACGCAAACTACAGTGGTGCAATAAATTGGGTGGGTGTTAAATTGGGCAAGTGAGAATGTTGAATTAAAAAAACCAACAGGTTCGTACCTGCTTCATGGCCATTATGTCGCCAGTGTCCAAATTGACGCAGGTGAAAACTTTTCCGAATTGGCCCTCTCCTATCAATACAGTAAGTAGACGGGAAATAAATAGATCTTCCACCGGATACAACAATGCAGCCCACCATAGGTACCAAAGCTACACTATTTAAATTTACAGGGCACAAGAACATACTGGGGCTGCTGCTACTAGCAAATATATGCAAAGATATACCACAAACCCTTAAAAGCGGGGTAAAACATTAATAATGAATAAATGATTGCATTTTGGAAATGTGAACATGTACAATCAAACCTTTGTCTTGGCAGACATCTAACAATTTGGAATTATCTTATCTTATTTCCTGCTCTCTTTTGAAAATATCTTAATGACCACGCCTCTAGTTTCATTAGCCCTTGACATTTCTGAGAAGTAAAATTTGGAGAAATCCCATCATGAAAACTTGATACAAAACTAACCAAAGGATATCTTCAAGAATCTGATCGATGGTGGAGCACATACCATATGGCGTAAAAACATGGAGTTATTTCTGGCTTGAGTAGTTTTCTTGCCTCATTTTAAATATTTTTGCGCCATCTTTACAATAGCCTCCCTTACATAGCCTCTTTCACGGACGACCATCACGACACGTGATTCTGGTACGGAATGCTTAACATCAACAAAGTTTGCTGGAATGAAATTAACAACTTCTAGAAGTTTGTGACGATAGGCAAAAACCTTAGGAGTAGCGTATGAAGCAAACAAAATACGTGGAGCAAACGAAATTGAAAGGAAAAATGTAAGCCGTACCTATTGGGCGCCCAAGTTGCCATTTGAAACTCACTCTTCGAGCGCTAAACTGAATCAGATCACTGGCAACTTGTGATCTTTTATTCGTGACGGATCCAATAATACGCTGATTAGATAGCTGTGTATTTCTTTTACACTCCAGATCCATTACCGATTGCCTTATTCTGACGATCCGGGAATCCTCAGCTGCATCACTGGAATCATACGGATGATACGCTGGAGAGTTATCACGTGATACCGGCGTTGGCATGGCAGGAACAGTCAGGTTCATTCCCATGTCTGGACAAATAGCCACAGAACGTTTTAGAGCAAGAAGTACAAAACTCTGTTCAAATGTACATGCGTTAACGAGAATCATACAACCAAACAATATTACAGAGTCTAAACAATTACCTGAAAGATTTCCTCTATGGCACTTTTTTACACCAACCTACAATTCGCTTCGTAACCTTCTCCCTGCTTCAGTCCTCCCCTATTCGTCCACAAACGTTAACCAACAATGTCCTGCATCTTTAGAGCATGCTGTAGTTCTCGTTATTGCTAAGTGAAAATTCATAGATATCTTCGACAACCTCTCCTTTCCTCAATCTCTACAACCTTGACACAGTGATCATAGTAAACACGTAAATAAATAAATAATAATATAAAAGAATAATAAATATAAACAATATTCAGATGAACAATGGACTTTGGAGACACTGGCTGCATCCCACAATGGGCATTAATTCAGTCTTCATTAAATTAAGACAATCTATAAGAAATTGTAGGGTTATAACTGTTATACTTTGCGTATTACCAATGCCATGCTGCCTGATAACGCAACTTGTGAGTTAGGGATGATCTTACATATCCACACTGGTTTACAAATGTCTTGTCTAAGGAACGTAATACCAGACATTGATCGCCAATAGCAGGGGTCGAAATAAGGGAGGGTTATCAGTCATGACCGGCTGCATTTCAGTGGTGGCCGCCTCGAAACATCAGCACCAAAGTAACCGGCTGCTACAAAAAAGTAGCCGAATAGCAATAACGATGAAAAGGAATACGGGAGGTAGATGACAAGATAAAGTGGGGTAGGGGTGGGGGGTGTTCCAAACCACACTTTCACGAAGTGATTGGTTTTTGTGCAATTTTATTTTAGTTCAGTTCGACGTGTCGCAGCGCTGAGCTTCCGAACGAGCTCTGGACTCCATTTCCTTTTGCTACGAGCCCACCTCGCAAGACGTAGAAATAACCGGCTCCATCATGATCTCTTATTTCGAGCCCTGCATAGTGGACCGATAGGGCACAGTGAAGAAGAAGATAAAATACACTCAGCGGTGAATGACTGAACAGCACTTGGCATGGTTAAGCATAGCTATTACATCATAGCATGAAGCTGATCCCTGAAAGTGCTGTAAGGGCGGGGGAGGGGGGGTCAGACAGAAATATTTGAATTCTTTGATCAAATTGCAAACGGAAAATTTTCCTTACCTAATTCTGATCCTTCTGAGGATGTTTCAAACGGTGAAACCGCCGGAGTAGTGACTGGAGTGCTGCCCTCTGATACAGCGCCGCGAGGCTCCACAATCCGTTTCTCAGGGTCCGAGACAGACCGGTCAGCCTTGCCACTGTACGATTTCGGTGTGTTCGGCGGGTAACTCCGTCCACGATGTATTGGTAAAGGGCTTGAAGACCTAGAACCTACAAATTATTAACATGGAAATGGGATTTACACACCCTTTTCGTCTCACTTGAGTTTGCTGGACTCTAAATTAGTTTCTCTTTACATCAGACTTCATCTCGTATTACATAAAATAAGAACTGTGTTAAAATAGAACTTTCAGTTCCAACTCACTCAAATACAGGGTACAAACCACCTGGTGACCACAACATGCTACACCACTTGCCATACTATATAGACAGGTGTATACTGGTAAAAATTAGAAGAACGAAGGCTCGAGACAAACTGGGAAAGATCAAAGCACGAATCAACAGGGGTCATCGGCAATACAGACAGGCAACAGAAATCTCAATTGAAGAAAAGGAGAAACACGAAGAAGGTGAGAGTAGAGAGGAAGAAACATAAATGAGCAGGGCTGGGACTAGTGGAAGACGAAGAAGTATAAAAAGGGGCCGAGGAAAGAAAACATGACAGTGACAAAGAGGAAGCGCCAGTCACTTATTCTGAAACAATAAATTTTGTCGCTAATGTAAAAATGCTTGCTCGGCTTTTCCGACAAGCCGAGACCTTGTACTCGCTTACTTTTCGCCAATAAAAACTGTGCTTCGCATTCCAGAAACATTCGTCTTATTAATCGGCGATGTTTGAGTATATAAACCCACAACGGAGAGGACTTAAGCTAACAAGTGGGACTCTAATTAGCGACACCTGAGCGGATCCCCATTGCAAATCTTTACCGCTTTGGAAATTTCCCCCCTCCCCTGAGACTTAAATGCCATCCCCTGTTGTTTGGGGGTAAAGGGGGAGAAGGACCAGATACCGATGAATAAACGACAGAATAGTCCCTTCTCTATACCATGCTTCCTGTACGACTGTACAATAATTTTCGTAGTATTTCTATATATATATATATAGGCCTCCATATATATATAGATAGATAGATAAACAGATATATAGATATATATATATATAGAAGAAAATTTTATTCTGTTCGAGTTTTAGTAAATACATATATGTGTATATATGTTTGCACTATTTTTGTAGACAACAGCTAATAAATACCTCGAGCCCAGGCTTGTTTAGACTACTAATGGAACTGACGATGTAAAAATAGTCATGCACTATATTTTTTTCCTAACACGCACATCATTAAACAAATAAAAAGTTAGATCATTTATTTCCATAATTGTTGTTCTTGACAATAAAGACAACAATTAACAAGACACTTGTATACGTGTAATACAAAGTGAAATTCATCTTGGAATATGGTGATCGAATATACTGTACCCTAAAAGACGAAATGCTGCTAAATATCCTGGCTGTTGGGTAATGATTGCCACATACCATTATTCCCATTTATGTACGATTATGCATTTGAACCACTGACCTCTAAAAAACACTGGATCGAGCATCTTCCGTCTGAAAGTGAGGTCAGACTTTGGACGCCATTTCAGTCC
>JAAAKL020016193.1:0-11148 GCA_010016065.2 Carybdea cf. marsupialis auct. non (Linnaeus, 1758)
ACATTTACTCTTGGTGCCTCTCTTCAGTTCTTGAAAGACATTATTGGTTCATTTGAGTATTGGTTGAAATACAATGTTGGTTCATTTGAGCATTGGTTGAAATACAATGTTGGTTCATTCGAACATTGGTTGAAAGACATTATTGGTTCATTTGAGCATTGGTTGAAATACAATGTTGGTTCATTTGAGCATTGGTTGAAATACAATGTTGGTTCATTCAAGCATTGGCTGAAAGACATTATTGGTTCATTTGAGCATTGGTTGAAATACAATGTTGGTTCATTTGAGCATTGGTTGAAAGACATTATTGGTTCATTTGAGCATTGGTTGGAATACAATGTTAGTTCACTTGAGCATTGGTTGAAATACATTATTGGTTCATTTGAGCATTGGTTGAAATACAATTTTGGTTCATTCGAGCATTGGTTGAAAGACATTATTGGTTCATTTGAGCATTGGTTGGAATACAATGTTAGTTCATTTGAGCATTGGTTGAAATACATTATTGGTTCATTTGAGCATTGGTTGAAATACAATGTTGGTTCATTCGAGCATTGGTTGAAAGACATTATTGGTTCATTTGAGCTTTAAGGTTAAATCATAATTGCCTCTTTTACTTTTTACGTTCAGATACAGCAATGAGCTTCCTCAACAATTGTAATATGTAATCAAATGAAAGAAGGGGAGGTGACATTATGAGAACAGCGCAATTAAATAAGTAAAACAGTGGTTTTGCTAGTTTATCAATTTTTCATGGTTTAAATTGGTTAGTCAACACTTATTAGATCTGTTGACCTATAAATAGTTTTTATTCATTTTAAAGTGAAGTAACTACAGTATTGATCACAGTAGCAAAAGAGACATTGCTTGATATTTAGGGTCAGGTTTTTTAAAACAAAACAAAACAGAGCAATAGATTCATCAAATTTCCAGTTTAGTTAGAAATTATTTGACCAATTTATAGGTATTCAGGCACTGTTACCAGTAAGTTATGCAGATACAGAAAGACCAAAGGAAGGCCATAATACTACATGGCAATTCACTGCAACTGAGGGCATCTGAGAAGACAGAGGCATTTTAAACTCAAATATAATAAGAACTAAATATTGGAGAAACAATAAAAACATTGCTAGGAATGTTACTGCAACTAAAATTATGACATGGGGTTGATTGTGTAATGTGTAATGTGTTGGATGACTTTTAGAGACTTATGACAACAAAAACAGTTGAAAACATAGCCTCACACATAGGCATCAATAGACTAGATATTGATTGCCATGCAGCAGATAATTATGTCTTGCTCAATATCTATCTAAATATAATATCATTCTTAGCATCTGAGCTGAAGATGGCTAGATCATGATCAATGGTAATTAAACCATATTTACGTAGGTAAACACAAAGGTGCTAATTGGGATAAAGAATCATTTGTTCTTGAGAGTCTCATTTTGCTATGCCCTAGTTCAATGCATTTTGATATTGTGCCAGAATGATACTTTGTTTGAAAAATGTGACTGATGTACAAAAATGAGTGCTTAGTCAATTATATACTTCCAGCTTTTGATTAAAATTTTGTTGCTTGGAATCAGTATGAAATAAACATACCTAAACATATTCAGATAAAACTCATATTTAAATCAAGTAGTAAGAACCTATTCTCAGACATTTTCAAAAGGACAATTTAATAAACAACTAACAAATCTACAATTAATAAACAAGTCTACAATTGTAATGTTTTACAATGTTTAAAAGACATCAACAATGACTTCCCTTACATTCCTCCAAGGTCTGTGTCTTGAATAAGTGCACAGTTTACCTTGCTAACACATAGGTCTTCTTGTTGAACAGCACTTAGCTGAAATACATACCTGCAGTTACTCCAAGAGGCTCTTTCTTTGTGTATGCAAATGTACTGGATGACAATGGAATGTGCTCACCATTCATGAGATGTGCCATTCCTGCAAAATAATCTAGACATTCTGATGCAGCTACAACATCATAGCAGCATTCTGTGAATGTTCTCCCTGTGAAGAAAGAGATATAATTCAACAATAACTTCACAGATTTTGTTGGCGTTCGAACAGCAACTTAATAACAGAATGACAATCACAGAAATGTATTAATCTGGGTTGGGAAATGAAGACAATAAAACTATAAAAAATCATTTTGCCGGAACCAAATACTTATTTGTGTCTAAGATTTACATTTATAGCTTATCAATTTGATATACACACATGTCTTATATATGCCTCTTGCTATAATTGCAGATCACCTTTCCACATTTCAAATAGTTATTTGCTGAACTGGAAGGTCCTATAAAAGGCATCTCTGCAGAGCAAATAGTACCATTAGCATGTTGACTGCCAAAAGAGCCAGTGGAGGTGTTCAAGGCACTGGAAAGCATTGGAGGAGAGGAGGTGACTGTGGCTCTACAACAAATTGTTAGAGAGGGAAAATATCAGACAGTTCGAAAAACAGCACTACAACCACCCTGTACAAAGGTAAAGTGGATGCACTTGTTTGTGTGAAGCATAAAGGCCACAAACTCGTGGACCATGGTATGAAGATTATGGAAATGGGTTCTTGATGCCAAACTGCACAAGACGGTTTATATCTGATATATGTAGCCAGTTTTAATTCTGTCAAGAAAAATCAACAGAGGACATTATCTTCATTGATAGGCGGCTACAGGAGAGATATCTGGTGAAGAAGAGCAAGCTTTACCATGTTTTCATGGATTTGGAAAAGGCATTTCATTGTATTCTGAGAAAAACTATACAGTGGGCTCTTGAAAGATAGCTTGTTGCTGAGGATGCTGAGGCACAAGGGACTCAAAAATCCCTGCCAAAGAGTAGGACAAGCTTTCCATAAAGGTGGGAGTCAACAATGGTTCAGCTCTGAGTCCTCTTCATACTGGTCATAGGGGAGGTGACAAAGGAATGCAAAGGTGAAGAAAACTGGGAGTTGCTGTACATTTATGATTTGGTGTTGACAGGAGAGGGCAAAGAAGTTCTAAGTAAAGCAGACATTCTTAGACAGGAGGTAGGCATTGGCGAAAAGAGGAATGAAGGTTACACATTAGTAAGATTAAGATAAGTAAATGAAGTTATTTAGAGCAGGCTGATATCCAAGTTTGTGGTCAGGGAATTGGTCAGAATTTGCTTCTGCGTTTCTTGTGTCACTACTAGTGTCACAAACAGTGCTCAGGAATACAAAGACTTAGTGGTAATCAAAGCTTCCAAAGTCGTACTTGAAATGGCCAAAATGAAGACCAGGAAGATGAGGAGGATGATATCCTGATCATGAAAGATGTCACTGGAGAGATAAAAGAATTTTGTTACCTTAGTGTCATTTTATATACTGAGGGAGGAATTTAAGTGAGCTTTGAGCATGAGGGTGTCTGCTGCATGGCAGAAAAGGAGAGAGATCACTAGTTTCCCCATGAACAGGAGCATGCCACTCATGAGCAGAGGACGAGTAAATGATGCATGCATCAGATCAGTGCTGCTGTATGGTGTGAAGGTTTGGGTGATGCCAGATAGACTGAGGGCTGTGCTGATAAGCTGTGACTGACCAATTTGGTGCACCAGTCCAAAGATGATAAAAATACTCCATGCAAGGCCTGGTCATTACCTTATAAAAATGAAACACGACATGAGGTGTCAGAAAGATTATAGATCACAAAAGAGCTCCAACGTTCCATGAGAGAGACTTAGCTAGGTTAGTCAGGTAATGTCCCCATTCTAGCCTTGATGCAAAAAAAATGCCAAGGAGCTTCAATGCTGACAGTTCCTCAAGAACAATGCCATCCATCATATCTATTTTAGGTGATGCATTAGAAATAACTCTCTTCCTATTATGAATCACTGCAAAATACTAACTGCATTATCAAAGTTGTATCAGTGATCTCGAGATTGTTGCCAAACCAAAACATTTTACTTTATCAATGCATATTTAAACTAATTTCATTTCCCACTGCTTTCCCTGGAGATTATTGGCTTTACTTTAGCATCAAGAATGAGCATGATTTCACAGAACTAAAGAAAGCATAGGGAAAATAAACACAGAAAACGTCAAAACATCTTAAACAGATTTGGTCACCATGGGGGGGGGGTCCTTGTACACCCCTATTACACCAACTGTAGGTTTCAACTTTGTCTCTGATTAATGCTAGCAATTTATGTGCCCATATAGTTTTTATGTAGCCTGTGATACTTAGCCTATTTCTGCTCCTTGTCTTGAAAAATTAAACTTAAGCGTACTGATGTGCCATTCACAAAGCCCATCACAACATCAGGCCTCCAGACATATGCAGGGACGAAAGAAAACCCTGCCTATTAGCACTTACAATTTGAATGTAAATTTTAAAGCAGCTCATAAACATTTAAAGTTATATTCATTTGCTTATCTTGGACATTTAACAGGTAACATATACTTCACCTTGATCATCATGACAGTTGCCATGGAGACAATTAGGTGCTTGTCTTGCCTTTTACATAGTGTGACTAGAATATGAAGAACTTGTCTATCTGCCCTCTTTGAATTGTGCAGTAAGCTAATTGATACCAAAGATAATTAATTTTATAATATTATCATTATTCATAATGGTATGTAAGCAATAAAATGTTGCCATGGTAACTAAATTTCATCAAATTATATTTTACAGAACATGAGATATTGCATTTTTAATTGTATAATGTTGCCTCAAGTCTAGTCAAGTCAAAGCCTCCAGTGCAATGTCAAAATCACCTTTCCCAGTGAAACTCTTGTAAGGGCAATTCTAAAAATAGCACCCAGATTTCCATCTTTATAGTCCGATAACTTTCGTTCTAGGAAGGCTGAGAACATACGAAAAGAAGCAATTACACTTGTGCAGTGTGCTCTTTCACCTACATTTTGGAATATGACACAGGCCTACGTCTGAGTTTTACAGTTTTCAAATTCTTGTGACCCCTACCTTTGGATACAGGGGATATATATCAGCTTTCCCCTAATTAATGAATATACGTTTTAACGGTGATAGCTGGTAAGATGAGAATAACAAGGAGACAAATACCCGGCATCATTTTTCACACATTCATTCTTACCAGTGTCAAGCACTTCCAAGCGTGCGATCTCAGTTTCTCTCTGTCTGACTTTCTGTGCCGCTCGTCTTAGAATCCTGGATTTGTCGAAAGCAGTAACCTCACTCCAAGATTTAAACGCCTCATTGGCTGAATCAAAAGCTCTTGCTATCTCCTCTGCACCAGAGGCAAAACATTTACCAACGACATTCCCTGATGATGGTTCGATGTTTAACAGTTCTTCACAAGTTTCAGCTTTCAAAGGACGAACACGACGTCCATCAACAAAGTTTTGTTCCACACTGGCAGCTCTTGTAATAAGTCCATTGCAATGAATACGCAGTAAGGTCCTAAAGGATCCGAGTTTGAATCGATTCGCTGCCTTGATCATCATTCTTGCGATGTCTGACAAAAATCCACACTTACATTTCGCAAACCCTGATTATTCGGAAAGTGTCAGGCATTACTCAAGTGACTCACATTGGTCTTGCCTCGTTTTAAAAAATTCTTGGCAATTTACATCTCCAGTAAAAAAAAAGACTGGCACCATCACTTTCACTGAAACCATTATTTAACCATCCAGTTTTTTAAAATATAAGTTACCATAGAGTTATTCATCAAAAACCATATTACAAACAATATGAAATGTTGTAAAGAGAAAAGGTATAAACAGCAGTAGCTCTTATTTAATAAATCCAACAAAAATTTTGTTTCACTCATGCTAAGCAGAATTTATCGAAAGATTGATTAATGATGTCTGCTTTCTGTTACATATACTCAAGAAACAGAAGTCTTAAGGAGACCATTTTCTTCGATGAGGATATTTTGACCAGATGAAGGTAATAGAAGCAGCAGTGTTGTGTGCGCATGGAACTTGTTAAAAGGGAAGCTATTAGTACAAAGTGTGTTATCACGAAGGTCGAAGAATAACATGGGTGCCATCAACAATTTACTTCGAGTGCACAGAAATTATCAACTTGGGACAGATAACTTGCTTAATAATTAGAGAGTTCACCGCGTCCTTTTGGACTGCATGTCTTCGACGCTGTAAGTACAGCTAACTAAACTACTTGCGAATACCAAGAAACTTGGACATTGACCTCGTCCTTACTCCTGTGCCTGCATATTCTGATCCAAATCTTACTGAAATTTTTCTTTATTACTAATTTTGATTACCCAAAATAACGTAATTGATTTCAACAATAAGATATCCAGACAATCGCTAGCCTCGTAGCCATGCAATTTTAACCTCTTTCTCTCAATTGAAGCTTTGGGACACTGAGTGCCACTATATTCCTCAAAACTCAAATTGAAGCGTACGATGCCAAAATTTTCTTTCAATTATGTATGTATGTACACTGTTTCTGCTGTTGAAGTGGTTTAAGAATAAACAACCTCCAGCTGCAATCAGTTCTTTGAATTAGTAAAATTAAATTCATACAATCTATAAGGGGAGGAAATACGGGAAGGCGTATCTCAAAACCAACGTCTAACCCTACAGAAGAATGGTAGTTGTTTGGATAAGAAGGAGACCAGTATACTCTGTACATATGTAGATATAAGACCATTATTTTTACTAATTTTCTGTTTACTTCTGTAATTGAGGTTCGATTGTATTAATAAGCCACTGTAACAAGGTCACTAGCAAAAAAATTGAATTCTACGTGACTGATACCAAAATTAGCCTTCCTTAAAATGTTTTTGCCGACGTTGAATAATGGAAAAAATAGAGCGAAACTAAAAACATACTGCAGATTACGACAGAAAGATAAAAATGACTCAGAATGGGGCGTAATAGTGGTAGCAATATAAGCACGAAATTGCATGAAAATTGTTGTCATTTACATTCCAACTGAGTCCTTTGGATGTAAATCTTTAATTTCAAGACTCTCAAAAACGAAGGAGTTAAAATATGTTGACAGGACATTTGCGTCATAACGAAAGGGAATTGGGGAAGATATCACTACTAGCGTAAGTAATGACAAAAGTAATGACAAAAGTAATGACAAAAGTAATGACAAAAGTAATGACAAAAGTAATGACAAAAGGTAACCACGATCCTGCATTAACAACAGCAATTTTCGTACCAAGGCAAAGAGCTTACTCAACATGGGACATGATACATTCACTATCATCATTCTAGTCCATAACATTCCGGCGTAGGTGCACTTTCATCTATTTAAAAGTACGGTTTCCGCAACTTTCTGTCCACTACTCTCTTTACAGCGTCGACCATTGAAAGATTTATCAATTCGGTGACGTTATGGAACCAATTTTTACTAAGTCTCCCTCTGCCTCTTTGTCCTGGTACCATTCCATGCATTATGGTGTTGGCCAAACTGAGAGAAATCGCGGTTAGGAGTGACGTGCCCAAACCACAGCATTTTCCTCTTCTTCAGAAATGACAGCAAGGTTTCTTGGTTCCAAAATCTCTGAACAATATCGTTTGCAACGCTCTCGTTAGTTCTGTGTGTGTGATACATTGCTATCATCAAAATCAGACCACAGTGAAACTCTTTCAATGAAAGAAAAGATGTTTATGATATAAAGTAAAGTAGATAATTTTCAAAGGCTTGGCCACAAATTTCATTTAGGGTGGGGTGACAACAAATCTAATTTCAGGTCTTTCAAGTTTTGAAAATTAAATTTGTGAGTTATTTATAAAATTAAAGTCAATGTAAAGCTGCACCACGCTTAGCATAAAAGATTATTTGAAAGTTGGGACCCCTAGATAACCAGCATGTAGTTTCACACCCACTTTCGTTGATGTCCTGATGTTGAAAAACTTATGCCATTGTCGGGATTCAATCCACGGTCTCTGTATTGCAGTCCAGCGTTCTAACCACTGCCCTTACACAGGTTTGCTCACTTGGGATCACAACTTTAGGCATACTATGTTCATGAGACAGCGCACTCCGTGAGACATGACTACACAATGACGTCAACCTACACAAAGCAAACATTCATTACAGGAAGGTGGTGTCACAATGGTCAACTTCCAACATCCCCCCTGAATGTGAGCACCATGGTGTTGACATCCGTTGCTCGCCAAAATAGCACAAAAATTCACAAATTAGTTCTAGAAACTGGAGAAAACACTCCCTCCCTACTGCCAATGAATTTATCTGCATTTTCTGTATTTGTTATTGTAGGCAGTAATATCAGTTAGAAACAACTGGGTTTCATTTCCTGATAGACAGGACCAAACCCGTTGCACAGTTTTCCTTGAATGATACTTAGAAGATCCTTTTCCTAACCGATTCTAGTTTTGATGTCTGTAATGCGAAGGGAAAGTGTGACGTCACCATTTTGAAAATGTTTCAGTTATGGAAAAAATACTCAATTTTCATGTTGCCCTTTTAGTAAGAACTTCAACTGCCAAAATTGAAAGTGTTGCCTTTTCCCAACATCGAGATGTAAACTTTCAAAGTTTTAAATCTCTCTAACAAAACCTTATTATTTGATGCTGGTTCCTAACGTAAGGAACCAAGAAATATTAACAGAGTTTTAACCAGAGATTTTTGAAATTCAAACGCCTCTAGTTTAAATACTATAAACAATACATTTCTGGCATGTTGGGAAAGAACCTATTCTAAATGACATGTCTCGTCATAAGAAGTTCTTGAGAAATCTGCAAGTGCCTTCCGTTTGAATACGTACATCATATGTAAGAAATGGTGACTAAATCTTAAATTGGATATGATTAAATATAACAAACTCGCTTAATTGCAATTGAAACATCTTTAAAAATTAACTAGGTATTCTTTCAACACCAGGTACAGTCCAATAGTTTCTTTGAAAATAACTTGTAAGTCTTCCCCTTACAAACTTAATCTTAAGAAACGCTAGAGAAAATAAGAGCGTGTCAACACCGTAGTGCAACCCATTTATAATGCAAGCACGGCCTTTTGCCATGCAAATAGAGCTTTTATATGCCCTTTAAGTTGTCGTCACCTTAGCTGCCAAACCTCCCTATGAGGACCGAGACATCTCATTTTGGAAGACACCATCTCCGTGCAATATGAATCGAACGACGGCGGTTTATGGTAGGTTCAATATGAGTTGTGCAAGGACCTTTTTAATTTATACCAGGGATACATGTTTGTTTCTCTGTCAACAGGAAATAGATATCAACACAAAAGATGTGTCAGGGCTAGCTCTCAGGAAGTATGCAAGCAAATATCGTTTATTTACATTTTGAAAGATAGCCATATTTCAATAATAAAATTACCAGGACAGTTTAGTCAATATCGTAATAAACAGACTACTAATTCTACCTTCAGACTTCAAACAGAGATTCGCTTGAAAACCAGATGTCAAGTGTTTCGAAGGTAGCTTGAGCCAGAAATCACGACCTAATCTTGAATCGAGTCAAGTGTTGTCCCTATCATGAAATATATATCATAGAAATATCAAACTGAATGCAAACTATAGAAAACTCTTTTCCCGCATTCCTGAATTGATTTTCCCAGTACTTTTGTACAAAACCCTATGAGAGTTCAAAAAAACCCTACAGTTTTGGATCGTTACATTTCATAAGCCATATGATGATAGCACAGGGAAATCCAAAGTTTGGGATCGGTGCATTTCAACAACCATATAAAAGCTCAGAGAAACTAAACTCTCTGCAAAATTTTACCATCCCATTCTTCGGTGACAATTTTACATAAATGAGTGTCCTCCCTTTACTCGGAATATTAGCTAAACTGAAATCCTCTTCCACACTCTACGTATAAATATATTCTACGCCAGCAGTTTTTAGTCTTTCTA
This sequence comes from Carybdea cf. marsupialis auct. non (Linnaeus, 1758), assembly GCA_010016065.2. NCBI lineage: Eukaryota > Metazoa > Cnidaria > Cubozoa > Carybdeida > Carybdeidae > Carybdea > Carybdea cf. marsupialis auct. non (Linnaeus, 1758). The sequence continues at coordinate 9,834 of JAAAKL020016193.1, forward strand.
TGTAAAAAACCCTCATTATCCCTTTGATTGTTCCCGCGCTTAGTTTGGGTAGATTTCCAAAATAATAATCGCAATAACTAATTAGTTTGCTTATTACGTTGAACATTTATTACTTATATTCTTATAAGAATAACAGATGCAGAAAAGAGGTATTGCGATTTGAATCTATTTCCGGTCATAATGTATTTTCTCACGACATTAAAAATTTTTCCAGGTCTCGCTTGATCATCTTCCTACATGTGGGTTTTAGGCACTTAGGTCTCTTTACCTTCAACTATGAGGTACGTAGTGAACCTGTCATACAACCATTTGGCGTTCCGACAGTATGTGGCAACTATCTCAGCCTTGTCTGCCAAATTTCATTTCACTTCGTTAGTTAGTGGCCGCTCTGTCATAGTAGTGCTTCGCATACAATTTTGTCTCTCCACCCTCATTCTTTATCTTTATCTCCAGTGCAGTCTTGGTAACTTAGGCGAATCCTAAACAGCTCTTTGTCGTCTGCTGTCACCTCTCACCACAAGAAACCTGTTTATTCCGTACAATAGTGGAACATTGGAAGAGACTTGCTACTTATACTTAAGTCCTCTTTCCACTGTCTTTTCCAAATAGCTTGGATAGATCCTAACTTATGCTGTACTCCAATTTCTTCTTTGATGTTGACGTGTTTGGCATTAATGGAAAGAAACTGGCCAAAAGAACCCAGTCTTGGATCTAAATGATGTTAACAATTCTCTTCTGAAATGTGCGATTTAGCACACAGCAATTGTTCTGTGGTTTTTCTCCTAATGCAAGTAGTATTCCGACCGCTAGCCAGTTTCTGAGTAAAGATGAGGGTAGTACCCTTGCAAATTACAAGGTTTTTCCGCTTTTAGACATGACATGAAATAAGTGGATATGGTTGGTGGTGATACAAACTGGATCATAAAAGTTTGCTTACTGACAACAAAAGGGGCATCATCTTAGCAAAAGGTATTACTTATCACCGACTGAAGCATCATCCTTGTATAGTTGCGACCCATTAAAACCACTTTATACATTATACAGCAGATTTTACTCGACGGCGACTAAATGTATATGATTTGTGTGCACCTCTATTTTCTTATTCTTGATTACCATGGCTAAAGCAGCCCATAATTTTACGATAGATTCTTCTTGCTATTACTTGGTCTTAATTTTTCATATGACCTCATGTGATTCTTACTTCAAACAAAAACTTAAATGTGACCGAGTCACAAATTACTGTTTAGTTTATTTATTCTTCATGGACTGTCGAATAACAAAAATCTCATTACTTAGATTTAGTTAGGGGCGTTTA
>JAAAKL020016194.1:0-11122 GCA_010016065.2 Carybdea cf. marsupialis auct. non (Linnaeus, 1758)
TGTTGATAACAGGATGGTAATGTGGCTGTCGGTAAATGGGTAACTGGATAATATTAAGGTTGTCGGTAAGTGGATAAGTGGATGACAATATGGTTGTCGGTAAGTGGATAAGAGGATAATAAGATGGTTGTTGATAAGTGGATAAGTGGATAATAATATGGTTGTCGGTAAGTGGATAAGTGGATAATAACATGGTTGTTGATAAGTGGATAAGTGGATAATAATATGGTTGTCGGTAAGTGGATAAGTGGATAATAATACGGTTGTTGATAAGTGGATGAGCGAATAATATTATGGTTATAGATAAGTGGATATGTGGATAACAATATTGTTGTTGGTAAGTGGATCTCATAGATGGTGGTTGTCATAGACAAGAAATGTTACTGTCCTACAACTCGTATAATGGCATGACTGACAAAATTTCTTGTCTTATAGTAAACTTTATTTCCTGTGGAATACCTCGTAGCATCATGTGCTTATTACATACCTTCAATGACGAGTTCGTAAAGCGTCGAGGTTGAAAGATGCGGCTGAAGAGTGGATATTGGGAACAGATTGTATTCTGAAGGGAAATTATGTAAGATGTGATTCTCTGTCAAAGTTCAGTGTCGTGCGGTTTCAATTTGAATTGTTACAATCGGATTAATTTGAAAACTTTTCGTGTTTTTTATAGAATCATTTTCACGTCGTCGTGCAGAGAAGAGGTTTGTAACTTAGCCATTATTGTAAACGAAAATTGAAAAATCACTTTATTATGATGATGCAAGTGAAGTGCAGTGGAAGACCATTCTTGATCCTCTAGTAATAATTATCTTGACATCCGTCAGGCCATTCTGTTACAATTTTCTCACCTTATTCTATGAACCGCAGTAAGATACGGTCTGTCTTTCAGGAAGAAGGTCATTAGAAACAAAGAGGGAATGCAAGCAGAAACTTAGTTGGGTACTTTTAACCACAACCACTCTCTATTTCTGATTTTTATTTCATGTATAATGAACATTAGCATCACAGTATCACACTTAAGCGTTACATAGCCTTCAAAATGATCTTATATTTACAACTTATAAGAAATACTTGCCTACAAATAATTTCGGATATGGTAAATAATTATATCAATGTTATACGGTCGCAGCTCCGTCGATTCTAAACATCGCGTTTGGCTTATGCCATCGATGTTGTGGGAAGTCTCTTTACAAAGACACCTTGCTTTGGCGGAGCTGTGATTTCAAATCTATCGTTGAAGAATGGCATGTTTTCTGTAATTAAATTTCATTGCCCCAGTCCGAAGGGAATATAAGTTAGTAGTTTGCAGTTGTGAAATTTTGGCTTTAAATTCTTTAAACTACTTTAAATGGCATGCATCGAAAATGGATTTGTATCATCGTGGACGAAGTTTCGGTTATCCTATACCTGATCATGCATATGTGCCACATCAATAGCATCGTGCTCACAGTAGTATCATTTTTTGACAACTAGAGCAGATTTATTTGTATCAGTTTGACTTATGCTTGGCATCCTATTTTTATTTGAAATAGCGATGATATATCATTCACCATCTTATTGTGCAAAAAATGGTTCACCAAACATGAGCCGTATGTATTTTAACCAAGGGAATACACTGGTTAACATGTAGGGACGATCTCTCGTCGTACGTCCTAATAAGCAGAGGGGCATCCCCAAGAGAGACGTAAGCTCCCAGCGAGGGATGAAAGATGTCGTCCCCGTTTTGTATCGAGATCAACGACCGTAGAGTCTTGTAAACTGTGCATTGGCCCTGACAAATTGTAATTTGCAACTCAGCTTTTACGGGAACTTTCCTTTCGTAAACTTTGTCGATGATCGATGTCAGCAAGAAACGTATGGCGGGAAAAATACTGTAGGCCTTTGATTTCTATTAAATTAAAACCTCTCTCCTCAGTACTCTGTTGTAATGGGTTATGGTGTATGTATTGTTGCCGATAGTGATGTAAGTTGAATTTTTCCAGAACAAGCGCTCAGTTGGCCAGGAACCGAGGGTTTCGCCGTTTGCTTGACTAGTTATCACTGTACATCTCTGATACTTCTAGTTGTCTTCCTCTGTTTGATAACCGTCGTCATGGAGCAGGAGAGAGAAGGGTCTCACAGTTTAAACGGTCCCAATAATTTGATGCACGTTTGATTAGTATTCCAAGTTTCGTGTGACGTTACTATCTATCAGCTCCCTGTGTACGTTCACTGAAGATTTAAAGCAAACTCACCCAATGCTTGATTGTTCTGAGCCGATCGAAGAAACTCGAGCTGCTTTTAAAGCGTGTCGCCCACACAAAGACGCTAAAAAGCTAATGTAGTTTGACAGTCAGCTTCTGCGTGTAAGCCGTTCACAACCATTGCCATGACATCGTCAGCAAAGCAGGAAAGAAAAAGGTCGACTTTATCCTCCTCTTTCGGTTTCTTGAGTCGGAAATACACTTAAAGCTGTCTCTCGCAAACTCTGAAATCTGTGGCCATAGTCAATCGGTTTGGCATCCGGACGACCCGATTCCGAACAACTGCTGAATCTTTCTCCATAACTATCACGATAAACTATCCTGCCGACTTCGCAAAAATGTCGTGGGAGATAACGCTTGTCCGTGTGCGTAAATCAATAAATAATGACTTCAGAGATATCAGATTCAACAGTCATCTCCGGCTTCTCCACAACTCAGATTCTAACTAACTCTATACATAAGATTTATACAATTCAATAGAAAACAAAGGGAGCTGATAGATAGTTACAATCACAATCACATTTCGATATGCCATTTTTAAAGTAGCAGTTTGCAAACAAAGTGAAATAGGATTGATCAGTTATATGGCATTCTTTCTTGTTTAAGTTTCTCTTTGCTCTATGCTGGCCCTAATAGTCTTTGCTCTCCCTCTGCCTCTACCCCCCTCCCATCCTCTGTACCGAAGTAGAAAATATTTTGTTCGCTTTTGGCCTGTATTGAAGATTTACAAATATTTACGTTTTACATAATTCAGTTTTCTTGTCTTGAATATCTTTAACCTTCTTTTTCATTCAGTAAACAGATCATAGGAAAGTTTTTTGGAGATCCGGGCAGAACACTCACATCGAATAAGGTAAAGTTCATGAGCCTTTTGGAACAATGCCGTAAAGTTATTTTAGTGCATAGCTACGATGTAGCATTGATAAGTGCCTTAAAGTAACTGCAAACGTTTGACAATATAATATCTTAGTGGCCACTTGTGGACAATATATAACAATAAGAGGCGTTACTGTAGGACCTGTTACATTTTTCAAATGTTTTTATTCTCAGATATTTTTAATCAGAAAGCATTATTGATGAAGAAAATATTTTATTTGATATGGCCATAAAATGAACGGTGACGTAATGAAATCCCCTTTGCTGTCTATTGTAGATTTCTCTATTTCTTTTCCGATTGGCTTTTCACCGTGCACCGCACAACACTTGCCGTGCTAAAACCGACCTTTTAGCATTACTAGTGTTCGGGAATATAGTGTTGTTCGCTTTGATCGTATGTGATGGTATCTTCTAGATCAAGAGGATAGCCAAACCGTAGTTTGCGTTTCTCGTTCGATTCGCTATGTATTCCTATGCGACCCGCATCAGGTTATTAGTGCTAGAAAGTTTTTTTAGCTTTCATTAAGTTTTCTATAAAAGTAAAAATTGCTAGTTTCCAAGCATCAATAGTAATGAGGCAGAAACGTAGCAGACTAGAAACTTATGATATTTCTTTAAAGCAATAGGATTCATAAGGAACTCGTACTACGACTGTAAAATAACTGGAGAGATAAACGCGGTTCATTCCGAGTGATTTAACCTACAAGTGGAAGTGTACCTATGTGCCGAATTATTTATTTTTGCATGTACTTCAAAAGGATTAAAGGCTAATGATGAGTGTTTGGATAAATACGGAAAAGTTAGATTATTATCCTAGTACTTTTTTAAAATCCGGACACGCTTCGGCTCGACTACAGCCATCACACCGTGGCCCGTTGTTGAAAAATGGTGACCCTTGTTCTTTTAAGACACTTGCTTTCAGACCCGAATCGACCAGGGAGGAGAAGCTTTGTGCCCTTCCCAATTTTTGCCAAAGTATCATTACTTATAAATCACTGAATAGATTTGTTCGTTTACACAATGGCGTGACCCCCGTTCTTAGAATCGTTGTTGCGGCCTTGGCTTATCTTAACCGGAATCCTGATATTTCCTTTTCCTCTGTTGACAGATGACTTTCACTTTCCAGTTTTACACGAGATTTGGAGGTGCCATTTGCCGTGGACTCAAAAGAGTAATAGACGAGCTCCATAAGATAACGCCACAGTATTTTAAGCTAAATCCAGACTTCGATGTGGAAGCATTGAAACGTCGAGCTATGGGAATTTACGATACAGAGGAGGAGAGCAACGATGCGTACGCGCAGTTTAAGAAGGCGCTTGAAAAGGTTTGTAACGTCGACTTCAACAATCCAGAAAATACTTACACGACGAAAACAAAAGAAGAAGTGGTACCCCCGCATGAAGTCTTGGCATCATTCACTTTACAACAGGATGATAATGAAAACCTTAAAGTTTCAATGCAAGGGCCAAAAGCGTCTGTCAAGTTTGAATTGAGTGCAGACGACAAAGATGATGGAGAGCCGCGTTATCCGCATGACCAAGTGCTGAGAACGTTCTGGGAGTTGAACGGTAGAAAGTACGATGACGAGGACCAGCCGCCCTCTGCAGAGAAAAAGAAATTACAGAGGGTCGTTTCAGATGGCAGTGCAAAGTTGCATCACTGCGCCTTTTGCATGGCAATCGAGACGACACCAAGAACATATAAAAAGTGTGGAAAGTAAGGGTATTGCAATATTTGTTAACATCAATGTTAGCTGGTGATGTGTAATAACTAGGCTAGTTATTTAGATAGATTGATAGACAGACAGTCAGACAAGTGGATAGCTTAGTAATTTGTTAGGTAGTTGAATAGTCTAGTCGGTTCATTATTGATTTTGTTACCTTGTTAGTTTGTGCTAGGTAGTTATCGTAGCGAGTTAGTTAGTTAGTTAGTTACATATTTATTTAGTTAAAAGTTAAAAGGTTATCGCATATTGCATCACTCTAACCACACCCGAAAAGATTCTTGTCTCCCAGAAATGTTTTAAGTCTACAACCGTAAAGAAAGAAGCAGAGATATCTGAAATACAGTTTCTGTTGATATTTGTCTCCATGACCTGTTTGCAAGGAGGTGTCTTGTAAGATTGGCGGTAGGCATATTGTCTTATTTTCGTAGATAGGGTTGAGAAGGACCCTAATAGATTGAAGCTGACGGTATGGAAGAGAAATAATTGATATTCTGCAGGTATCACAATTAATACTCAGGTGTAGGAAGCGCCCTTATTCAAAAACCGGCTACAAGAAGCCACTAGATGTATAGAAAAGCTCCCAGCGTGCGTTTGATTTGTCCCCCCCCCCTCTTTGTAGCTATTTGAACTGTTGACATATCTATGTGTAATCTAGCTTCTATGAACGTGTCCAACGCCTCCTGATATTGCTGAACACTCTGTAGGCTGGCCAAAAATCAATCTGGAGGGATGGGTGTTTTCTTAAGACTGGAAATGCGATCGATTACAAAAAGGCAAACAGTTAATATTAGAAATTTGTTAATGGGGTCTGAAGATTGAAAGTGAAATAACAACTCCAAGTATGCAAATTACCATAAAGCATTCCACTATCTATTCCGGTAAAACGACGCGACAGCAATACCCAGAATGCTCTGCAATCACAAGCATCATCTCACTAAATGTTGTCTACCACAGTTTATATCAAGCATTTATGATAAACAGATATAGCCACTCGAAGTGGCCCAAATATGTGTGATAAAAGATGGACGACAGGAAAACTACAGCAGACACAGTGATAGAGTAGCACATAAGATCTACTTTACACTTGCTTAGTACATGAGGTAGATAGAACTGGATGAATAGTGTAGTCATTCTATAGAAATTTCAAACAACGGTAAGTAATTAGCCATGTTAATTTCATAGTGTGATATTTTAAGTACCTATGATCATATGCTATTGCCATTTCATTGCAATCCATAACAATGTCCATCTTCGTGTCAATTCTTTGGAGTTGTAACTTCTCGACTTTGCAATAGCACGATGCTGTTGTGATGGAGACGTTTATCAATCAATGCTTAGAGAACGTTTAAGTAATCAATGAAAATGTAAGGCAACGATTGCTATTGACTTACCTTACGGCAGCATTGGGTAAGCATAGTTTATTATTATCAAGAGGTAGTTAGCTTACACGGTACGTCTGTAGGTTAGTTTGCTAATTCTTGAAGAGGAGAGATTACGAGCACATTACCACGTAGGATCACGGCATCAGCACTTTACAGAGTTCATAGCAAGATTTATACTAATTACAATACTAACGACAATCGTATACGGTTACGTCAGGAGTATTATTGGAAGCAATGTATAGAAGCACGAAGGGGCATCACTGATGAAATATTACTTTATCAACAATTTCAAGGAGTACGTATTTCGAATGGAAATTTTAGATAAAATGTTTGGTAATTTGGAATAGGATTGGTTTTGTGGCAACAACGTAGGTTTACCCCTTTCAATTGCACATAGGTAATTTACTATATAAATTGAAGTAATATCAGCATTTCAAGATATTCCCTTTCAAAGTTTGAACTGTGTTTATCAAAATCGTGTTATTTGAAGGGAGGCCATTAAATTGGGCGAGGTAACGTGAGGTTAAGGTGAGCGAAACCATTCTACACGACTATGCCCTGTTGGAGTCTTCGTCCGTGTGTGTGGCGAGCTCCATGTTTGTTCTCAGCTGTGTATTACATCAGTGAAATCCCTAGTTATCACCAGGAAGGGGTGCCTCAAATGAGCATGGTGTCTTCTCCGATTGTCAGTACTTCGGGACTTTTACCATGCTTAATATCCTACTTTCACATGTTTGGGCGTGCTGCTTACACAATACACCTTTGTTGTTTTCATTTGCAAAATGCCTTGTCACAACTGTGTTATGAACACGAAGTACCAAGATGTAACTGTTGTTTATAGTCCTTTCCTCACGTTCAAAACCAGATAATGCTAAAGTTTTTGTAACCGTGAATTTTGTTTTTATCTCAATGATGTTGCGTGTCATAACGTAGCTTTTCTCCGGCCATAAAACAGTGTTCGGCATGCCAAGTGGGACCCTCGTGCCACGAAGTAGTAGTTTTCGTACGAAGTGTAACCCTCGTGCCACAAAGTAGTAGTTTTCGTACCAAGTGTGACACTGGTGCCACAAACTTATAGTTTCCGTGCCACGTGTGACCCTCGTCCCACAAAAGAGCAGTTTTCGTGACAAGTGTAAAACTTGTGCGTAAAGCTGTTTAAGCCACACCCATCGTGCCCAGCATAAAGGCTTTACAATGTCAGACTTTTGAGCTACCACTTCATGCAATGTTTCAGAGCCTTGTGGCGTGAATCCGTAGTTGAAGGAAGAGGGTAGGGTGCAAGAGATCTTCGAGGTTCTCGCAGTATGCATCGACTTTTCATGTGACCAGTCCTTCATTGGTTCGCATAAGCAGTTGCGCTTTTAGGGTATAGCGGACAGGGCGGTAGCTCAAGAAGGGCTCCGTGATTTCTACTTAGAAAATTTTTTTACGTCAGTTTCTCCTTTACAGACTTTTCAGTAATTTGAGAAAGGATAAGGAATCACAACTAACCTCACAAATAGAACCAGAACCCAATTTATCAAAAAAGTCAAAACCCGCAACAAACGAAACGGCTGTCTATGATTTTGATCGTATTCGATGTATACACGCTGCACTTCATATAGAAATTATTACACACGATCGGCACTATGAAAGCCCCATATATGTGAGCTATACGGAGTGAGGAGATGTTGACAATAAAACTTTTCTTTTATAGGGACCCGCGTTGGAAAAGTGCCCAGGGCCCCACAGGTCGGAAAACTGCCCTTTCGCATAAGTCATGCGATGTAAAGAAGCTGGTGCATTTTTTAACACTGCGCTACAGTTGAAACTCATTAGTATCTGTTTATGTCGCCATTATGAATGTCTTACTTTCCCTTTTCGATGTATTTAGGTGCCGAGGGAAAGGAACGAGGTTTTACTGCAGTGAATATTGCCAAGGTAACTTTATTGCATCGTGAAATATTTCCTCACGAATTATGCTACCGAATGGGTCGTTTTACTATTCAAGTCAAACGTTTTTAAGCAATCCTGTACACATGTCGTGGCTGCTTGTCTTAGCCAAACGTTTTCTTGCTACGACCATACAAGGTACGATTTCTTCTTTTCTCTCATGTTTTTCCTTGTGGGCCTATTTTTACCACAGTATGTTGTCTTGCCAAACGAAGCTTGTAATTTTTTATGCTTTGTATTATCAAAGGGAGGGTGCAGGAATTAAGAAGATTTGTATGGTTTATTATCGAAGCAGCAGACTGTTAAAAGAGGGGTGATCTAGGGTGTGGCCATAAAGAGGACCCGGAAAGGGGGAACATACCAGATAATCCACGCAGTTTTAAGCTCTTGCGGACTCAATAGGTTTCTTGATAACATTGGTAGCATCAGCACATATTACGTGTTAATATAAACGAAGTTAAAAGTTAAATGTATTCTCGGATTCTTATTAACTGGAACGATCTTTCTTTTCCTTTTAGCAAAGCATTGGGTTAAACGTCATCATCGACAGCATCCTTGACACCTTTCACGATACCAACAAGCAAGAAATTGTGATCGATGGAAAGTAATAGCTAGCGTCCACCAGGTGAACACCTTGTTGATCAAACAGCACGAGGTTTTATACACGAATCATGTGACAGTGAACGCATAAATTGTATAGAATATTAGGGTAAAAATACCAAATTTTCACTTCGGAGAAGAGCGTCAAACCTATATATTAGTTTGTATTGTAAACATACCTACATTAGAAAATTGCCCTAGTGTAAAAATTTCATTAATCGGTCTTATATATCTGCGTGTCATCTACTGCGTTCTCTTCTATGTTCGTTACATCTAAGCGAGGGTGGCAGACGAGTGCAGCCAGAGAAAGAGAGAGGTTTCGCCCGTAAGGAAGGCAAAGTTATTTAATGGAGCCAGACACAGTGTATAGAGTGGGGTATTTCAAAGTTGGTAGTTATGATAAGTCGCAGATGATGTAAAATTCTGGAGAAATAGGTCTATCTAGCATGTGTTATATTAAGACCTTGTAATCCCAAAAATCGGGGCGGGGGAGCTTGCAAATAGTTACAGCATATCAAAAGATTCACAATGTTAAGAGAAACGAATTACAAAAGCTAGACAAACCGTCACGTCGTCTATACTGTAGTTGTTTTTACACTAGACGTTTTCATTTGATAACGTGGGGGATTTGTCTCTGTGAAAGATGAAGTGAAGTCAGATAATCATTTGTTACTAGTAGGGATATAATTTTATTAAAGCTCCTCTGTTTGCACTGAAAACTTTGGAATGCTGCATAAGACACTCTGGGACCTATCTCAGACTATTAATACTGTGGAAGGATCGCATCGAAGCATTTAGGTCACCTTGCCCATTTGACAACACGTACTTTTGCGTTTCATGATGGCTCTGTAAGCCTCACCTATGACAGCTTACATGGAACCTATTGAAAACTCGAGATTTGACATGCGAATACCAACTCTCAATGAACTGAAAACACATAAATTAGTTGACATTGACCTGTACAAGTTGATCTTTCGATTCAAATATGTGAATATAACAAATATAAATTAATCAGAAGCCTATCACTTACATATGAACTTAAGTATAAGCAATTACAGTTTTGACTTGGGTTACTGAGATTACAAAGTTATTCAAATGCTAGGACATTGATGAATTAACATACAACAAAAATGTGATAATGCTTATTTACCTCTTGCGTCTTCTCCTTTAATTCTTGGTAGTCCCATGACGTACCTTCCTAACTAACCCGATAAACCGATCAAGAGGAGATTAGGAAAAGAAAAGCTATAGCGAAGATACATTCAGTAACATAAAGAATTTGTTGACAAAAAACTGTCAGTGTGGTCTAGCAAGTCTTTTGTCCGCTATGCGGAGGGAAAGTGCGACGTCACAATTTTGAAAATGTTTGAATTACGGGGAAAATGCGCAATTTTCATGTTGCCCTATCAGAAAGAATACTAATGGCCAAATATGAGAGTGGTGCCCTTTCCCCACGCCGAGATATCAGCTTCCAAAATTTAAATCTCTCTAGCAAAACCTTATTTGATGATGGTTCTTAACGTAAGGAACCAAGGAATATCAATGGAGTTTTTACTTGAGATTTTTGAAATTCAAACGCCTTTAGTTTAAACACTATCTACACTACAGGTCTGGTATTTTGCAAAACAGACTATTCCAGTGTTGCCTTTAGATACCTGGAGTCAAATCTTACTATTCCCAAAACTTTCGATTTGTGACATCATCACTTTCCCACCGCATTACTCATAGTCTACCTGCTGCACGGATACGAGACCTGGACCTTTTGAGAGAATGACAGGAGAAGACTTGAAGCCGCTGAGATGTGGTTTTACAGAAGAATCATGAGGGTTTCCTGGAGAGACTGAGTCACCAACGAGGAAGTCCTGCGGAGAGTACGTAATTAGAAAAGGCTGGTGAAAGACATACGTGAGACAGATGGGAAACGTTGGACACGTGATGAGAAAGCAAGGCCTCCAGAAGGCTGCCTCAATGGAGCAGCTGAAGGCAGAAGATGAAGAGGAAGGTCATGTCTGAAGTAGCGGTCTGTTGAGGCAGCGGAGGGAAGATGGGCAACCGCGCAGCTGTTGCAGACATCTCTGAATCGACAGGACTGGAGGGCTGTGGTTGCCGACTTCTTTGGGGCTATGGCATCGCAGTAAGTACGCGTAGTTTTGACTATTAGCAACCATGAATAGCGCTCAATCAGACAAATTGGCTGCAAGCGAACGATTTCATACAATCGATGTCAAAGATAGTCAAACATTGCATTCCTACCAGGGACTACCGGATTCATCGTAGTTCTTGAAGGCCTAAATATGGTAGCTAAACATTGAGATGTGATCAATAGGATCTACTGAAATATTTTTTCTTGAAACGTCGGC
>JAAAKL020016196.1:0-11147 GCA_010016065.2 Carybdea cf. marsupialis auct. non (Linnaeus, 1758)
TCATTCGATAAGTGTCTCTTTGTATACAACGGAGTGCGAAATATCACACTCCTTTACAAAAAGTTTGTTCTCTGATCAAGACGAGAATGGCCACTACAACCTGGTAACAAGTTATTAAATATTTAGCAAGGATATTAAGTTAGATGACTGAGATTTTGTAAGCTGGGATGGTATTATCAATTTAAAATTGGGCGTAGTACATTTTAAGAACGGTAGTAATGGGGGCTACTTCTTGACGTCATCAGCGATGAGCGCAACCATTTCCAAAAGCAGCGCTTTGGCATTTCAAATCTGTTCTCGTCAATTCTCTTCCCAGTGGAGGCAGAGCGGGCTAGTATATCTCCCCAATGTTGCACAAGGGCTAAGGTCTGGATACAGTACCGGTCTGTATTCTTTTTGGTGCTGTTTTCTGGCCCGTGGGATACGATCACGTTGGGAGGTTAAGATGGCTAATTGGCAGTCTCTTTTGCACGGTAGAAACATAGTGAGGCACGCAAGTCCGAAAATACACTTTCTTTTTTAGTTGAGCTACTCAATGGCTGTTTCTGTTTCTTCTTCTTTAGGTTTCGCTCACGAACTTCAGATCCAGGCTTTAAACCGTACGATGTCTGGTGGCATTTGTCAACAAGGTGCACAACAGGGTGGACGCCTGTGAGTTGATACGTCGTAGAATGCATGGTCTCCCTAAGGTATATCCAGCAAATATTCCAACTGCTCCAAGGTGCTCGTGTAAGATGAGCCTCACTGACCAAAAGTTCATGTTTAGAACGCCCCTCATCAAAATAGACAAGCAGACAGGACATGCTGACATTTTTTTATGTACTCATAACTATAAAGATAGAAGATTTAATAAGAAAAGCAAGTCGTGAAATGCATGTTCTGATTTCGTGCTGAACTATCTACCACAAAGAATATCTTGCCAACCCAACAGCTCAAGATAAAAAGAGTCATACTCATCTATTGTCCGGTAAACGATAGAATTCCCCAGACCAGATCAAAGCTACGCACGAGTACATACTTTTCTTTTATAAAGGATGCGGCTATTCTATTTACTTCACTAGAATCTCGCTTATCTTTCTCTCTGTGTCCATCAAATATTTGTAGTTCAATATAGTCAAAGTATTTCTGTTTGTAAGAACTACTCTTCATTAAACAAAGATCTTGATGCATGCTACGTAAAGATATTAAATAGCGCTACACACTTGTGTTCCACTTTAAAAGGATGAGTGCAAAAAAAACCGATTGGAATACTTAGAGAAAAACGACCCACTCTTTGTTAGGAAAAGAGATCGTCTTCTCTTCGTCTTGTACGTACGACGACTTTTTCCGTTCAATACAGTTCAGCATCATTCTGTCACCTTTATGGCCATAAATGAGAAGTTTAAAACTCTTCCGGCTCCATGCCCGCCTAATGTCGCCTTCAAAAATATCTGGGATCATTTTCTCAGCAGCAGTTGGTTACATCTACGACAAAACTAAAAATATTAAAGGCATCTTGACCATCCTGAACTGTGCCGATATCATAGGCTCTTTGATTTATACTTTACCATATTTTATTTGGCTTCCATTTTGCGGAAGAACTGGGTGACCAGTAAAATGTCTGCTTTCAGACATGTTGCAAGCATCTACAGGTTTTTTTCCCCAAAATTTCAAAACGTTAGTAAGGATTCAATGACCATGCACTGATCCTTTGGCGCAACATAGGCGTTGGCAGTTGCTCGAGAGAAGGGGGCAACAGGGGCAGTCATGTGCCTTTTGAAGGAACTACACTCCTTTTTTGCCTAGTAAGAGCACATTTTGCAAGAACATCGAGGACCATGGTGTTCAAAAATTAAGAATAATTTAGGAAAAGTACCATGCTGGATGAAAGCAACCAAAAACCTATCTATAGGCAAACGTAATTAAAAATATAAACATTTGAACAAGAATGTCTTGTTTGTACCATACGACAATAGTAGAGCTAGTTATTTGCAATAAATTTAGTTCAACAATATCAATGTCTTCAGCTGTCACATGGCCAGATGTTTCGTCATTAAAAGAAATATGGAATTCCCCAAGTTTATAGATGGTTCATCTTACTCACAAAATCATATGGATTCTCATGATGGGCAAGATAATGGATGTTTTCAACCTTAACACTATCACATGAAAATCTGCCACACATACCCCAAACCACTACGACTCAACTGTTAACTCTTTTTGCTAGTTGACAGGTGAGACTAAATAAGAAGGAAGAGCAAACGAGCCTGAAATCTGAAAAAATAAGAACAGTGAGCGTCCTCCCAAATTATCTGATTCTTCTTAAAACAAAAAGTGTAAACAAATCACACCAGTACTGACTTATTCTTTTTCAGCGTTTATAAAGTAAAAATAGATATTGAAGTAAACACTATTTGATTTGACTAAATCTCAGGTATATATACAGGCCCTATTATAATCCCTGTGCTATACATGAGTAGTAGTCAGGCTCTACCTGCTGCCGGCTCAGACTATGGAAACTTGTCACTTTGTTTGTGGATGGCGGTCGTGGTTGTAAGTTTAAATATCTTGAGAATGTGGAGTTCAGGGTTGTACATAGGAGGCCCTCGGCATCATTGGCTTTGCGTTGATGTACTGTTTGTACGATTCACATAGTGTGTACCCGTGAATAACGATGGGAATGGCTATTCGTCACATGAATATGTGAACCTGAGAGGATTGTTACGTCATCTATCAGCTACAGAAAAATAATAGTACAGGAGTCCTCAATTTGTGCTTTCGTTCCATGTGATTGATACCTATTAGTCCTACTTTTGGGCACAGCTATATTTTCACACAAATCTCATTGTGTGTCTCTTTAAATATTGCTTCCATGTATAAGAAACTTTTAACCCAGCATTAGGGATGCTCAAATACTAATCCCACTCTCACTGAAGAGGGAGAATAAAGCTAAAAAAATTTTAAATTTTCTGCTTATTTCAGTTTTTTGTAGCTTATCGATTGTATGATGTATTGAGGGTCAGTTGGTCAGTCAGGTGATTCACAAAAAAGTTGGATATGGAGCTAATCGAAAAACATGACACATCATTCTATTGTCCAAAACTTGACTTAATAGCATACAAGATGGGAGGTGGCTATCAAAGTGTCCAAAGATATCTGTACGCATTGTATGCATGAATTGCTACAAATTTTAAAATTTCGAAATGTGTCGAGGTCTTGCTGAATCTGGCCCTGAAATACTCTACATACCCCAGATGGTTACTTTGTTTAGATTTAAGGTTTAAATGTACTTGTCAACTTAGGAAATGTATTGTCTTTTTTTAGTCTCTGGCACTATTAACTGGCGGAGGCTGCAGCAACTATCCTCAGCACAAAACTTGTTTGCCTATGCTATGAAATTATTCAGCCCACCACCATTTTCCACAGTAACTAATAAAACGCATATAGACCATGAAATCAATCATAGAACTGTTGTTAAAACGGCAACCTAATAAAAGATGCTGATAACAAAGTTATTCCACCCCAGTTTACTACTAATAGATTGCAATAGTTCTCCAGCTAACTTCCTCATCAGCAAACAAATTGTTACTAGTGTGTGGCTATCTTGATCAATATGACCTTCCGTAAATTCATTCATTCTTTAACCATCCAAGCCTGGATGTCATCAACTTTGCTAGGGGTCATTCAAAGAACCTGTCATGAATTAGCATGCCACGAATATTGTAACAGAGCAAACGCAAGGAGTAGCTTGGAGATTTTCTAGAAGCCACATCAAAGGCAGCTATTATTCTGGGATCATTTGCAGGAGCTTTGATTTTTTTCTACAAACATGGAGTTTTGATGACAAAGGTTTCATTGTCGTTGTTTCTTATAATTATGGCAAGACTGAAAATATAGAGAACAACAAATATAATAGTGGCAGAAGTATTTGTGCCCCTCATTATTAAATGCTTTGTGACCACTAGTACCCTTTGGATAGTCTGTATCTGTAAAAAGCACTTTTATGAACCTCACAGACATGTTATTCTATCCTGACTTGAATATTTTAGGCTTCCATGGATTTGGGTGGTGAGGCTGGCTTATTAGGCATGTAGTCATTTCCTAGCTGATAACTATAGAAAAATATATTATTTTAAAATTAATATGCATTGACTCCTTGCTTCTCTGGTGAAAGCTACCTCGAAACTTGTAACTGGAGATGATGACGTCATCTAAAGATCGGAAGTAGCCAGAACTACGTTTGAAAACCCATTGCTGGAATAAAGTTTGGTGGAAAAACGTTAGCTAAGCCTAACTTTCTTAGGTTTGAAAGGTAGAGTTACGTGCAGGGGGCTAATTTATATGGAATTTACACGATTTGTCCCCAAAACAGGTTTATATCTATTTTCGTAGAACTCAATAGTAACTCCAACATTCTCAAAACTTTAGAAGCTGTTTCTCTTCGAAAATGCTCCCAGATGAGTTCGAGAAAAAGTTGGAAAGTTTTAAAACATTTTACAAACAATTCGTTCTTGGATCATCAGAACCATCAGGACCATCAGAAAAACATACAGCCGTAACCACCTATTCCACGTCAATCCTCAGACTTGTTAGGGTTGAGTCCTAAGTCAGTTTCTCTTAGCCAATTTCTTTATCTGCCACCCCTGACCATGGTTCTTGTAGCTAAAGACTGCAAAAGACTGCCACCAAATGTCATAAATATAGCGTGCCGTCATCCTAATGATAACATTTTACATGAATTTACTGTACCTCATTTGATCTTTATTTCAAAAGAGGATTTCAACCGTATTTCTATGCGTGAAACATTAAAAGAATCTCCTTTGATCTTTTTTCAAAAGAGAATTTCAACCGTATTTCTATGCGTGCAACATTAAAAGAACCTCATTTGATCATTATTTTAAAAGCAAAATTGTCTGCGAAAGGAGCTAGAAGCATTTTCAGGCGTGTAAAGGGCTTCCAGACTTTATAATTTTACAAATAAACGTTTTTTTAATGTCGAGGAACTGTATAGCATGATGAAGCCATTTTCAGTTCATTTGTAGAAGTAATAGGAGATGACAGATTCCAGCTGGCCCTGCAATTCACTTGCGCATTAAATGCACACCTAATACTTTGTTCACTTTATCCAAATAAAATTGTTTCGAAGGGTTTCATGCTAGAATCGTGTGAAGCTTTGCGTGGCTAAGTCCACCCGAAGAACACACGCGACAACGTTTTGATGTAGGCTTCTGAAAACTTTGCCACGAGGGCTTAGTTCGGAAAAACCACACAATTGTAGACAATAAACTAAGAAGACAATATCTATCTGTGGTGCAGAGGAAGCCCTTTTGAAATTAGCTACATCACGAAAGATAGAGAAACATTCCCTATGTTAGTATGTAATCTTCAACAGATAAAGAACGTAATTCCTTGTGACCAACCCACAACTCTTACGGATAGCATTTTACTGATCAAGCACGTCACTGCGGGTAGGTGAGGTAGGGCGCCGCCTGCCCTGCGAGCTCTTGTTTTAGAATTCCGCCTGCCCTAACGAACATATGTCATAGAAGAAAATTATATGCATCTCACCTTCTCTACATTGCTCTGCCAACCCTGATATTTCTTGGAAGGTACGATTGCCTACCGTCTGTTGAGGCGCCAAGGACGCGAGTGTTACTGATATTGACTAAGAGAAAAATATAATAATGATCAAATACGCTTGCGGGAGTAAATGATAAGAACTTCAATTAAAGATCGGACATGAGACACATTATTGTGTAATCTACTAGAGGCAGAGAAAGTGATTCTTACTGAACGTACTCAACAGAAACTGACTAAAAATATCGGCAACTCTATGATAGGTTATTTTTGGCAGTGTATATAATAAGAACTTAGGCAAAACGTTGTAGTATTGGCATCCAACTTGAAATTGTTTGCTGTGACATGCTATCTCTTTGATAGCTGATAATCCTTTGCTGTAAGTCCCTCATTTCCGTACATCAAGGGAACAGGCTTTAAGAGGTTAAGTTTCAAGATAAGATCTCTCTCCAGAACTCGGACAATGATCTTCCATTCTCTGTTTCTTATTACTTACTAGCTCCAAGTACCCTGAAGTCAAACTTTCAGTTTTTTAATCTCATTTCTTTCAATGGCCGTAAAGGGGTAAAGGACTTCAAGTTGAAAAGCCTCAAGGAGCTATCTTGAAGAACAGTGACGCTTTTGATTATCTGTTTAGTATTATCTTAAATTTAGTTTGAAGGCATACCACAATTTTCAGTTTTCTTTAGTATCTCTTTAAACTTGATCTGTTCAAATCCTCTAGTCTCTATAACACTATCTTATATTTTTAACGTTTTAATTATCTGTACATATTCCGTATTTTCCTATCTTATAAAGCAATAACATATTTTACATTTTCTTTTACAATTGATTCTACACTCACTTTTGATTGGGAAAATGTCGTCTCTTTTCTTAGTGCCAATGGCTACCAATTGCACATGGTGGAAAGAGCCATTCTGAGAGCAGCCCGTACGTCAACAATGCCCTGTCGAGGTCCCAAGCGAAGTACGGTTTACTTCCACCTCCCATGACGTGGAGACATTTAGTCCAAGTTCTACACGTCTGTCACGTGTGCCGCCCCCAAATATATTATTATCCCTGCAATGCTAGGGTGGTATTTACACATCAGAACTGCTTGCCTTTAGCTTTATGGGGCATTCACGCATGGGAGGCGCTACGCTTGGTATGCTATTTTGTTCTATTATATTTGTATCAATTTGGATATTTCCTTTATCTTGGCAGGATCCCTCTTATCTAATATATATATTTGCGCAAACATTGCAGACAGCTAGCTACAGCTTGTGTCGTGTCTTCCTGTCACTCCATGGCCATCGCCGACCTTTACGCTTAGTATCAATTCTTATTGTCAGTACATCAAGTTGCGATTTACACTCACCAGTTTTGGAGCATTTAGTGCAATATTATGCTTTTTCAATTAAGAGGAAAAGTAGTAAGTTGGGTTGAATGATTTATCTTTGTTTATGTTTTATGCATTTCTTTTATTGACTTCACGCTGTCTTGCATAAGATTTACTGCAGTTTGGTTGTAGTCGATTTCATCTTGGAAATGGAGTGTTATATAGATAATGATATCCACCCCAAGATTGAGTTGGATGATATTCGATGCAACATCTCGTAACGATTGGAATGGCACAGGTGCAAACGAAATTCTGATGGGTTAGATCAAGGATTCATCAAAAACATGAGCTTTCGAAGCGGTTTGGCGATGGCCTTGAAATAGTTGAACCTTGATTTATGCGTTGATTGACATCGGTATCGATCATCGGTATCTGCTATCGGTGACATGTAAACCGGTACTACCTGTTCCATGTTCTGGTGGTCGGCGACTAAACCGGCTCTCCCAACTCACTTCAGTGTAGATGAGGAGGGTGGCTAGCAACCCAGCAGGACGAAATACAAGACCTGACAAAGGGCGGATGAGCTCCTCGGAGCCAACGGCCAGCTAGCTAGTGATGGTGTCACGATAAAAACAGCAGGTGTGGAGCGACTATCTCCCATCCACCGGGTCCCCAGGTGGCGGATAGGGGATCGGCCTTCTGATATGGAGGTTAACTGCGAATACCAAACAAGCTGTCCAGGACCAACTAGCATTCTACTCATGTAATAGCACCTGAAAAGCATAATGATAACGTCCAAAAAATGTAACTCATACCACATCGACCGTCGCGCGGGTCAAAAAGAGACACGTCCATCAGTGACCAGCCAGGCTGGGGTTATTGAAAAATATGCTACTGGCTGTGACAGTTTGTCCCTATCCACCAATTCAAATGGTACAAGAACAAATTTTTTGAAATTGAAATTAAATAACATTCGCATTGCAACAATAAAATGTCAGAACTCTACAAGATGATATTAAATTAGCAACATTCATACAATCAGTAAGTTCTCTAAACATTGATGTGATAGCTTTTCAACAAGTCAGACGAATTTCAACTGGGTTTATCGGATTCGATGATGTTTCACTGAAGGGATGGAAAATGGTATGGAGCGCACACAAACGCAAACATGAACATGGTGTTGCTTTACTGATGGTTCCTCATGTGAAACTGGAAGAATACCAAGAATACCACCATGCACGCATTATCTCTGCAACAATTGAAGTGAAGGGTAAACGACTAGCAGTATCAAATTCATATGCACCAACAGACTCTACGCAATCTGACATAACAAAGCAGAATTTTACAACTCGTTAAACAAAGCAATTGCTCACCTACAAAAACTACCAAAATATAAACTGATGTCACTTGGTGACTTCAATGTAACCATATCATCCAAAAGCAAAGATTCAGGAATAAGGGATGGGATTCTGGGTGGTAACAACTCAGACAAAGAAGATACGAATGGTAATGGTGAAAGATTTCTTCAATGGTGTCTGAAACACAAGCTGAAAATAATGAATTCTATATTTCGTACAAAACGAATCCATCGTGAAACTTGGCGCCATGCAGGAACTGGAACATGGAAGCTTATAGATTATATATGTACCACTGGGTATCAAAGTTTGTAACATCCTGTCGCGTGCATACTAAAGCATCAGCACCATTCGACTCGGATCATAGAGTGCTTGTTATGAAAATCAGTTTTCCATCTAGTAAAAAAGAACTTCGATTCAAACTAAGCAGGCAAGGTGTTAAAAACCATACACCAAAGGTTGATTTGGATGCAATGACAAGACGACCAGAATTACACCAAAGGCTTACAACCGGCACTTGTGGAAATTGATACTGATGATATTGACGAACTTAATGATCGTATTATATCAACTGTTGCAACAAATGTTGAAGCTGTATGCCCAAAAATTAAACCAGTTAAAAACAGAGAGCCATAGGAAGATGATGTACTAAAACAGCAAATAAATATTTATATAAATGTAGTAGTCATGAGGAATACCCAAAGAGTAATAAAAAAGGCGGACATTTTGAACAAATAAATACTTCAAAGGGCTAGTCGATGGAATCAATAATGCTGCAGAAGCACGAAATGTCGAAAGGAATTTATCATGGCTAAAAATTACGTTGCAATAAAATCAGCTTCTAAACTCATAATATCAAATGAGAAATTGAAAGATCACTTTGAAAAGCACTTTGCAGCACACAACATGCCAATGCCATTAAAAATAGGAGCATATGAAAAATATCATTATTTGCACGATGACAATTTACTTCTTAATGAGGAGGTACCAACAGAAAAGGAATTAAAAGAGCACGACGCACCTTCAAAGATAACAAAGTGCAGTTTGAGTATAACATACCACACTTGTGTACCAACAGAGAAGAAAGATCAAAACACAAAATTCGTAGGATAATCTATGCTGATGATGCTGTAGATTTCTGTACGGATGTACATGAAGCAAAACATATACTTACTATAACCAATGAAACATATAACCGATTCGGCTTGACAATATCGTTCAAAAAGACAAAAACGCAAGTATTTAATGATGCCGAGCTTGCAAAGAAGGAATCGCTGATAAGTATTGGAGAACAAATAATTGAATATTTTCAACAGGTTACGTTTTTGGGTCAAGTTATTTCCAGTGATAAATCAGTATACTTTACGGATCACTGTACAGACCGAGCATTGGAAAATTTAATGAGCTAAGGACAGTGCCGCGATCCATTGATTAAAATGACAAAGGTACTTGGAGTGAACATTAATCAAGCAAAGCGTGCAACACAATCAAAGAAGGAGTTTTCCGAGTTAATAAAGAAACGCGTTAGCTTGCCTCCGTGATGGCACATTATATCCATGGAGGATCTCACAGGAAGGAAGGATCATCAAGGTTTGTTAGTAAAGCATTTTTATGTTCATTATTATCAATTTGTTGCAAAAAGTCCCAAGGTATATGAAGCCTCCATTGCATTCTTTGGCAGGCACCTGCCTTATTTTGATAACAGTAATGATCTGAATTGGCTCGATAATGAGGCAACCTTAGCAATACTCAAGGACTTACAATTTTCAATCCACTCCATGTGCACGAAGACGAAAAACATTAAAGAGAATTTGATTCTTATACGCATGACCAATAAAAACTGCTGCGTCATCAGGAAATCAATACAAATGACGAGGTTTCAATAGAATGAATCGTTCATGTTTGATACACTCAAAAATGAATTTATGGGAAGATTAAAAATAAAGGGATTTAAGCAATCATCTTGCAAGGCACGTTTACCTACGTACATGAATTCAGTACGAAGCTCACTACACGCCAACGAGGTACAAAAATGGTCATAAAGATTGGGTATCCTATTAATACAGTTTTGAGGAGCGTAGTGATATTTTGATATTACAGGAATTAGTGAGTACTTTATTTGACCAAACGCAGTTTTAAATCCAGGAGAGTTAAGACAGTTGACCTCTCTTTCTATTTTACCGTATGAACGAGATAAGACAAGTGAGCAGGGTGTTCGAAAGTCTCAGATGAAGGCTTCATAAACCGTTCTGAATAGAGGTTCCAATATAGTAATTAACCTTTTAAAGGACATGTTGTTGAAAAGTATAGGCCAATTATATGTCTCCCGTTAATGTGGAAATTGATGACCGGGATGTTAGCTGACCATATGTATAGTCATTTCGAAAGTAAGAAAATATTGGTTAATGAGCAGAAGGGTTGTAAAAAGAGGATTAGGGGTACCTAAGATTAAATGCTTAGATAGAGCTGTGTTTAAGGGATTGAAATAGAAGACAGACTAATTTAGTTATGGGGTGGATTGACTATAAAAGGGCTTATGACATGATCCCCCATATCTTGATAAAAGAATGCTTTCAATCATTTGGTGGTACTAGGAACGTACAGACGTTTTTAGGTTTAGGCATAGAGCCAAGGAAATTAGAGATGACTTCATCTGGCAAAAGTTTGGAGAATGAAATTAGAAGGCGAAGGACGTTTAAGGAGGATAGTTTATCACAACTTCTTTTTGTGTCGTGTATGGTACCTTTCACATTAATTTTAAAGAAAGTGAAGGCGTACTCTTAAATAGGAAAATATCAAGTTAAAATTAATCATCTCTTGTATATGAATGATCTTAAATTGTTTGCCAAAGATCACAAACAAATGGATTCATTGGTTCAGACAGTACAAATGTTCAGTAACGATATTGGCATGGAATT
>JAAAKL020016198.1:0-11145 GCA_010016065.2 Carybdea cf. marsupialis auct. non (Linnaeus, 1758)
AAGAAGAGAATTCATTTCTCGAAAGCTTGCAAAAGCAAACTGCCGTGGTTTTTACTGTTTTTATATATATATATATAAAAATGATCGACCACAAAGGTTACTAGGTATCCTCTATGAAGTATATAAGCTCTATTGAATGAATTCTTAGAATAATAGTTCCTTGTTGTATAGGGTCAAAATGGTCAAGACCCATCGCGGTTTCCTTTACAATTCTTCTTCTCTAACAAGTAATCGAAACTGTTCAAAAATTACTTCTTGTTTCTAATACAGCCAGGTCGTGGTTTCGTTCGTAGGAATACCCGTTTCGATTTCTCGTTATGTGACAACAAAGAGTGAATACGTTTGTGTTTTTCTACTTATAAGATACGTCTCTTTTAGATACCAAGGGTTAATCCATAATTTTCAGGGATAATAGTCCTAACATCAGAGAGCTAAAATATATTCGTAACAAAAGCGATGCTATGTAGCTTCCATGGGTTTTGGACCGATTAATTGGCCTGATGGCAGTCAATCCAATATCGAGTGGGACGACTCACGGACGCTGATATGTAATTTCAAGCATCTTTAATCGATACAATCCGGCAGAGGACTGAAAGTTAGTGCTATCTATCAATAAGAGATGGAATGAGCTCAAGGTTAGGTTGTTACGTTGAGATGTCGCGACTACTCGAGGTTCAACTATCAAATCATAGGTTCCTTTTAAGAAGAAACAAAACGCGGGACATTTTCTCTGAACTATTGGTCACATGGAAATCCAAGGTTAAGTTCGTATTGATGTGCATTATACTTGCAAGAAAGTGGACTGAAATCATTGATTAGTTTATAAATGTCAGAGTAATTTCTCTTTTGCTCTTCCATAGATTAGTTGTAAATTCCAATTCATATAAATGTGTGCGGGGTTTATGTATCCAAAGCATTTCTCCTGAAATCGTCTAGCGGCTAAATACGTTAAGTGCAACCCATCAGCCATATTCGTTTCCCTGGCACTTACCCATATTATAGAAATTAACATCAGCGACTTGTCTTGGGCAAACTCAAGATTACTTAATGGTGACAGACTTCAACTTCGCAGCTTTTAGTATAAAACAAGGAAAATCTGTTCTGCCTGCTACTGAAGCTGTTAATGAACACTTAAGGATTAGTCGCTCTTGAGCCGAAAGTTTCTGATTACTATCAGGTTTAGTCACGTTACGTTATATGTATTTTCATATCTTGCCTTGGGGATAAGATAAGACGATGCTTACGTAGAACATGTTGATAATCATTATTATTATTTTCCGTTTGATTTTGCCGATGATTTTTATAGTTTTTAATAGAAACAGTGATCAGTGGTTGGAATTACTACTGTTGACTAGTATTCTATCGTAAGTTGCCTAGAGCTGCTCATCGATGAAAATAAATACTTTCAAGTGAAGATAACAAGTCTCAAGTAAGCGAGCGCATTCTGTCAAAATCTTTATAAGGAAAAGCTAGGGGTTGAATATAGGTTGATAACTTAGGCTATATTATATATCTAGATTTATCAGAATTCAGCGCATTGCAACAAGAAGGGAACTTGGTTCATGGCTCTTTACGTCAAGAGCATTTGCTTCCTTGCAAATGCAGAGCTTACGGCATCAGCTATCTTTCAAGGAAAAAAAGAAAGAAACCTGGCGTCTGAGGTCCTATAACGAGTGTTATACTCGTTACAACTGATTTGGGTAATGAATGGCACCCTTAGTGATATAACTAAAAATATACGAAAACATGAAAGCACTTCACAATTTGTTTCATTTAAGAACTCTTAAAAAAGCTAGAAAACTAATGTCAAACGATTATGATGAGCTTCTTATACATGGGACAATGTCATTAACGTAGGATATCAAGGGGAATCTGGTCTTGGCTAATGAGGCTTGAGGTCAAGTGATAGTGACAATTTGATTCGTGCACGCTTTACCCAAGCGATGTTTTATTTCTTAACATACAGCTGACATTCTATCAGATCAGTGATATATTTTTCTGCTTTCAGCGCACAGTGAAAATCATCTTTCTTCATTCCATGACCTGAGATTTGACAAGGTATTGCAGAAATAAAAGATTTGTCACCACTGGGATTCGAACCGGTGACTCAAACACGTGTTGTTTTGTATCAAAAATTAGTCTTGTATAAAAGTAGGTCTTCTTTCGATATCTTATCTGTTTCAACAAAATATTGAAGGCTAACAGATCACATCATTGGAACAATCCTTAATTCAACAATGCCACATACGCATTTTATATGTGAGCATTCATGTCTGGCGCCCACTAAAATTATATGCCATCTTGACACTGCAACAGACCCTGGCCAAAAAAAATCCTCAAAATTCACTTTAGCTAAGATGATACTTATCGAACCGTTCTGACAATTATTAGTAACATCCTAATGATTCTGTAATGTATATTTTACAATGTAATTTTTTCACCGAATCATAATAAAACTGCAAATCGTCTCTGAACATAACTTTTCCACGTTCTATTAGTTGCTATATATCCTGTATGCAGTTAAAAATTAAGGCAGTTAGCTAAATGCCACTTGAAACTGCGTAGCCTAGTTAGCTGTGATGGCCTAAAAGCCTTCTCAAATTATGCAATAAGAGACCATGTTGAGCCAATCTTATAAAAGTGTCATATGTTATGATAAGACGTATAAACAAGGTCAATCAATACATTAATACTGGTCTTGTACTGGCATTAAATGATTTTGTAATTTATCTTACTAACAGCATTTCTCGTATGCATATCTAAGCTTGTAGAAGAAGCACATGTATAAAATTGATCAGTGATTATAATAATGTTCACGTTATGCTACAAAATCAAGAAAACTTACCTTCTCTGAATTCCACTGTAAGATCAAGGTAATTGT
The DNA here is from genome assembly GCA_010016065.2 of Carybdea cf. marsupialis auct. non (Linnaeus, 1758). Classification (NCBI taxonomy): domain Eukaryota; kingdom Metazoa; phylum Cnidaria; class Cubozoa; order Carybdeida; family Carybdeidae; genus Carybdea; species Carybdea cf. marsupialis auct. non (Linnaeus, 1758). The sequence goes on from JAAAKL020016198.1 coordinate 2,882, forward strand.
GAGATAAATGATCCACAAGTATTTATATATGTAGATTCTGGCAAGGGTCACATGCTTAAGTTTTTACGGTTTCCATGTTAACAAAGAAAAATTCCTTTCATTGTCTGGAAGTAAAAGCAAAGTGTAAAGGGCATCAATTAGCGAGCATCGACTTAATGGTCGCCTCAAAGATCAATTTTGGCTATCAATTCCTTAGCAGCATTGCAGGATTGTAAAATTAAATAGACGAGAAAGGGCTTTCTACAAGCTAATTTGCTTTTTCCCCGAAGTAAACGTTTATAATAAAGTCAATTACTATTTTAATAACGATCCTCATCAATCCTGACTACTGTTTAGGATAGTCTTAAGTAAGGTAGGACGCCAAGTCCGCACAATACCCTCATTTCAGATGGAAGGTTTTGTCGAATGTGATCTTCTCTCCTGTATATAGGAGTACTTAGACAATCATATTTTACAGTAGAAAGAGTTGGCTAAAGGAATCAACTTTTGTCCTTTTCAAGATAAATATACCATTTTTATCTGCACATACCGCAAAACAAACTTTGTATCTGTCAGTTAAGTCGAGACGATGTTACTTTGGATTAACTGTCAAGTAGAAATCGAGACAAAAAGTGTTTACGGTTAAGACAGACATTAGCAAAGCAATCTTATCAATCTTATCTGCAAATTCACCTTATGCACTTCAAGACACCCCTGTTACATTTCAACCATCTCAACTAACAAGATGACTCAATTGTTGCTTAATCAATGAATTTATGATATTTTATCTAAAGTGAATAGTCTTGAAACATTAACAAGTGACAATAAAATTAAGTAGCGACTTTACAACACATTCCATACCATCGAAACATATTTTTTCATAGGCATAGCTGCCCTGGGGAGAAAGATAGGACCCCAATATTGTGATCGTTAGCATATTTATTTTGCTTCTTAATATTTTCATGGTCAGTTATCAAGTGAAGATACAAGTACTATTCCTGTTTGCTGTTGTTACCCCACCTCCGTCCCCCGGTGCTTATGCTTGTGCATAGATAGTGATATAAACCGCAACTGGTGGGTATAATTAAATATATTAATTTAGAAGGGGTGGTACATATTGTTTCATCTAAATTTGAGATCTCTAATACTGAGGAAAACATTTCAATCTGTCTGGTTAAAGTTAGATGCGCTTTGCAAAGCAATAAGTCGCTGTTTCTTTTTAACATTCTCAACCAATCTTTCCAGAGTGTGAAGGATCTTTTCTACCCAAATTTGGAAATTGGGAGCACAGTGTCCCCTTGGTCCTTAAATCCCACCACCTTGGGTAAGCCAAAACCTGATTACAAAGATATCGTGAATCAAACTGCACTACTTACGCTTGAAAAATATAATTGTGCAACACATTATTTTGGGCACAGTTTGCCATAAGAAAACTGGTAATAAACTGGACAGTTACGTGAAATTCTCCTACATTGAGTGTAGAAAACATTACCGCTTCACCTCAGAAGGGAAAGTTTAATGCCAGGAAGTCTCAGACACTTCAATTACAACTACAGAAATAAGCATTAAGCATCGGTGTAGGAGCTATTTCCAGCCCGAATAAACAGTAAGGAGGGGTTCCATTTGAGACTTCAAACTAATAAATGAATGATTAACTAGTTAAATTACTGACTACCCCTATCTCCCTATTTGGGATGAGCATAGGGTAACTTAACAGGCCTTAACCCCGTTGACAAGAATCTGTGACAGTCAATATGTAAGAGTTTAAGTATAGCATACAGATTAGAATTATCTTAGACCTTAGATCTTTATGGTTCCCTCTGGTATCTCCACTAGTAGATATGTAGGCTCTTTTATTTTGCCGGGGTTGCTTTATATAAATTGAGTTAATATGGAGGATTTAGAATTTGTGTTGGATAAGGCCAAAAATTTTGTAGCGCTTTGGATTGATATTGACATGTCATCATTTCTTGGACGTTTTTTTTTATTTGATTGTTTCTTTTAAAGATAAGAATGGTGTATTTTAGCGATTAACCGGATTATTCTCCTGATGATGACAAACAATGGATCAACAAAGGAAGAGAGGGATTATTATTTAAGAAGTCATGATAAGATCAATTTGCCAGGTATTGTTTTATTACCCCTATATATCTATAAAACTTTGATTGGCTACTTTGATTGGCTACTTTGAAAACACTGTTTGGTATAAGTTTTACTGATTTCTTCCTATCTTAATTCTGACGATTCTGTACTCTGAGGAGTGTCAGACGAAAAAAGCTTTTCAGTACTAAAATGTTTTCGCTATTTCGTGCAGTTTTATCGTTTTGTACCACCAACAAACTATCTAAGTCTAAAATGACAAGAAATAGCATATCTAACAAGACGATAATGTCTTGTTAAAATATTCCAGTAACGTTATGAAACATCGTATTCGCCGTTGCACATACAATTTTTTTACAAATATTTAAAGGCAAAATGCGTGAAGGTTACATGAAGGTATTGTTTACCACAAGAAAGTTACCTTTTAAACCTTTTTTAATGGAATAACTAAATCAACGTAAAAGTGTCATGACTCATTATATATAGTTTTGAGCCTACCATAATTTGCAAAATGAAAAATGAAAAATCTGATATCAGGTGGAAATGTTTAGGTGCAAATCGATCTTTCAGATGGAAAGTATTGCAGAAACAAATATCCGAAATTTTCGGGAAATTATTCCACCATTAATGCGCTATCTCCAAATGTGGTAGGTTTTGGAAATAACCTAGTATCAAAAGAAACGCCCTCGGCAAATTGCCTACAGTAGGTTCCCCCTTTTACGCTCACTTCACAAATTTTACAGCCATAACGTTTCCTCATGTTTAATCATCTTGATTCCTCGTAGTATTGAGATTTGCTTTTGAGAGTATCACTAAAGCGTTTCCTAAAATAATATTAGGCACCAGTATTCCCCCTTTCCCTTTCCTTCTGATGCACTTAAAATGGGGTGAACGGGATACCAATGCGGAGGGAAAGTGATGACGTCACAAATTAAAAGTCTTAGAATTAGTACAATCTGACTTCAGATATCGAAAGGCAAGCTTGGAATAGGCTGTTTCCCAAAGTAGCAGACCTGCAGTGGATATAGTGTTTAAACTAGAGGCGTTTGAATTTTAAAATGTTTGGTCAAAACTCTGTTGATATTCCTTGGTTCCTTATGTTAGGAACCAGCATCAAATAAGGTTTTGTTAGAGACGTTTAAAACTTTGAAACCTGATATCTCGGTGTTGGGAAAGGGCATCACTCTCAATTTTGGCCATTGACGTTCTCACTAATAGGGAAACATGAAAATTTAGTTTTTTCCCCGTAATTCAAACATTTCAAAACAGTGACGTCACACTTTCCCACCGCATAGTGTGATGCTAAGTCATGCCGTATACATATATGCAAGAGTAAATACACTTACCTTCTCTGCAAATGTCGAGCGATATCTTTCTGGGTGTTCATCGAATTCTTCCGCACTGAAGACACCACCTGCTTTTGGTACCAGATAATCTTCTCTGCTAACCTCAGTGGCAACAAGGGTCCGGTGATCTTTAGGAGAAAGAAGACGGATTGTCGTAAATGTCATAAATAATAATGTATAGGGAGATTGGATTGATGATAGTCTGATGGTTATTAAAAGGACCCCGAAATTCACCTTCTCCTGAACATGCAATCTATAAGCAACAGTGGACGAAGATTATGGAGCAATGGCTCAAGTCCAGCTCACAGTTTGCCACCCCAACTCCCGAAATGTGCCGACACTGACGTATACTGGGCATTCTAATTTCATCAACAGACAATCTACGAGAAGCAAATGGGGAAACCAATTGCAAACGTGAAACAATTTCCTTTCCATAAGACCTACAAGGACCGAATATGGTCCCGTAGGGAGAAGAAACTAAAACAGTGAGCTGCACAAAAGCTAAAGGCACACATGGCACTGATGTAAAAATTTAAAAAAGTGACAAACAAGAAAGTAATTAAGCAAGTGACGGGGGGTATAAACAGCTTTGACTAGGTATACTATCAAGACACTCTAAAATCGACATTTGACTTCTTTGTAATTGAAGCCTCGTTTATCCCACGCTGATTATTAGAGTAAAAAGCAGAAGCGTGAGAAATGTTTTATAAAATTCCATCTGCCTCATCGAAGTACAGAGACTTAAGTAAATCAATTTGAGAAACTTCTTTCGAGTGTTATGAAAAACGAAAAAGCCGTACATAATGTAAATGTTGATTAACAAAGATAAATACTGTAATAACCCGATTTTCAAAATTATTGATAGTAAAACTGCGCATAATAACTGGATCTGTTCATTAACGCATGAAATGAAGTATGATAGTGGGCAACAGACATCTCTGAGTCATCTCTGAGTCATCTCAGAGTCATCTCTGAGTCATCTCAGAGTCATTTCTGCGTCATCTCAGATCATCTCTGAGTCATCTCAGAGTCATTTCTGCGTCATCTCAGATCATCTCTGAGTCATCTCTGAGTCATCTCAGAGTTATTGACCTCTAAGAGGGACGACGTTGGGTAGGTGGGCATCCGCTGCCTAAAAGTCTGTGCTACTTGATTCTCTTGCGACGTAAATTAGAGGGAGACCCTTTATGAACATGCTTGATCTGTACACCTTGTGATGTTAGAGCAACTTGTACCACTATCTCTCATCTGATTACTCCTACTGATCTATAGAAAACTTACAACTTATCATCTAAATTTAAGTTTTGAACTATACTAAAAACTAGAACAAATTTTACAACCGAGATTCAAACCTAGAACCAACCCATTTGGCACGAGTTGCTCGAACAACGACCTCCATGATAAACGAACCTATTCCCCTAGTCGTCACATTAACTCCCAATTCTTCATTGATGGGCATCAACTTCTTGCTCTACGCAACTTTGCGGACCAGCTTCTGTTGGTGATGTGACTTAAGCATGAAAAGACTACTATCCGCCCAATCAGCCTGTCGGAGGCCCATTGAAAGTTGTAACGCATTATATATTAACAAAGGACTTTGAAATTATAAACTCTGAAAACATTTTAAAGCGCGAGAAAATATGTCATAACTAGAATCAGTAAGATGGTGATCTTCAATTCATAGATGAATGCTGCTCTTTTATTGGATACTACCACACATTCGGTTGGAAAAAGCCACTTTTATCCAGTTCAAATACTGACCACTATCCTAGCTAACAGCAACTACTCATCTCGATGATCAAGCAATGACGGAAAACAGGTTGGAATCTCCATCTCAAACCGAACCCTGGTCGCTCGATTTGAAATGCTAAGTACAGTTCTAATAGGTCAGCAGTCCGCAATCTGGGATCTGGACACCTAAGGTGATTACTGCTGATATTTGTCAGGGTCCATAACCTATTGAGGATAGTATTGGGTAAAATCTTAGCTCTTCTCTTCTGTATCTTGGTTTCAAAATCGAGTCACTGAGGGTCCCGTTCCAATCCGTGTGGTAACAAATCTAATCTAACCCTTAAAATGCACTTAATGCTTATATACACATTTAACAAGTTTCTACGGAGTCGGCAAGCAACGTTTTGTGCACAGGAGGGGAGTTGTAAAAGGAAAAAACCTACGACTGGGTACTGGGTCATCATCACTGAAAATCTATGATTACTTTAAATTTCGACAATTTGCATTTTGTAAACAGTTTTATCTATCCGCGTACGACTTCACATTCTATCTGAAACTTTACATATCCATCCTACTCTTTCATGATAAGCATTTCCTTTGCTACTGAGCCTCGTCACTGAAGAAAGGGCAATAAATAGTAAAAAGGGGGAACTAAATAATGGCAAATGCGGGCAGAGAAAGACTTATAGTTTACCAAATTTTCCTAGTGCATCTTTGAGTTCATGCGGCTCTACGTAGATATGAGGCAATTCTTGGAAAACTTCTTGGGCGCCCTTAAAAGAGGAACAAAAAGCACCAAAATGACAACCAGATATGTCATCAAAGATCTGTGGTGGTGATCTATAGTGTACGATACTATTAACCATACTTCACAAGTTTTAAGGTACTAGTAAAACGAGTTAAATTAAGTTGACATAGGAGAAACTGGAAGCGTGATACAAGGTAAATCAAAGGACATGGCATAGATTGGAGCCCTACAGAAACGCGAATTTCTACGCTTTCTGAACAAATGTCGGAAATCAAGTTTCTGTCCACTTTTTGGGTGAGATGATTGTGGTACAACCGTATAGTATAGTAAAGAATCCGCATAAGAAACTGACAAAAAATGTTCTGGGGACAGGTTACCGACTGTATAGAAACACGAGACAAGAGCTAGGGAGAGGGCAACCAAGGGAACTAGTTATTCGCTGAAATACAAGAATCGAAAATCATCAGTCTTACTTAAATAGACAAGAGCATAAATTATCATATACAACTACGTTAATATATCCACTTATGAAGAGCTGTACCTTGCTATAGAAATGTTACTTTCCGCAACCAGTACCCATAAAATGAGACAACTTACCATCTAAATTCAGGGTTTTCTAAATAATAATGAAAGTGCTGGTAGCACCGTCTACTTCCATGGGTTTGCATGTCAAAACTAGACAAGAAACAACCAATTTACGAAGAAAACAGAAGATGATACCAAGCTACTTTTCCTGGACGTCAACCTAGACTGCACCATTTCAGTCCTGACCTACAGGAAACAAGCACGCTGAGACCGAAACAACATCTAAATAACGCATCACATAATCTCATTCAGCCCACAGCAGTATAATTGCCAACCAGTTTAGAAGAGCTAAAAACAGGTCCTACAGTCCTGAAGGAAGAAAAGGAATACATAAAAAATGACCTCTTGACAAAGACATCTGAGTAGCCTTGAGGAGAAGAAAAGGTGCTCTTCCGAACAAGGAAGAGACATCTCCCACAGATCAAAGACACGATGGAAACCATTACAAGGATCCTTCAGTAGTATCAAATTTCTGAAAAGGTTGTACTTACCTTTGAAACGTTTCCAGACCCTGTGAACACAAACGACAAGGGCCCAAAGTGTTTTGGAAGCTTTCCTGCTTTGATATCCTCTCCCAGTTCATAGATAGCAAGACGTGCTTGACGGCTGTTCTTGTAGTTGTGGGTGGCTCCAACATACTAGAAGAGGAGGTTCAATATCACTATCATGAATAAAGTATGTATAGAAAAAGGGCATTGCGGAAAGATTTTATCAAGCCAAGGCTTTCCAGTACTGTCATCGTATGTCAATAACGTGGGACTTTTCAAAACATGCAAGGTAGAGGATAGTGGCTTCATATGAATAGATTGAGTTATCAACATGTTGAACCAAGGAGATACTGGACAATCGATCAAATCTCCATCAGAAGTGTATCATTCTTCATGGCCTTTTCAAAACTACCATCAATCAACTGAAGTGATTCTTTGATGTCTCACACTGGATCCTAAAAGACATGGTGGGGCAAGAGGGCATAAGTCCCCTAAGTTGTGCTAAAGTTTGGTCATCTATGATACTGCTGGGCAGAGTGTGTTCATTTGAACACTAGTATCCCCTCCAACCCACACACACTTTGAGTTTCCTTTCTGAAGACGCAAGTTTCCAAATTAACCATCCTCTGGGGTAACAAGGGGCAAAGGCACCTGTGAACATGTGTCATATCACCACCCTTAAACAACAGGCAATTTGTCAGCTAACTGTGATCATCATGAGAGTGCACCTGTTGTAAACCACAGATTCCTTGCTTTATGCACTGGAAATGGACACTTAAATGACACATGCTAATTCTTCGCAAATCCATCTGTGTTGATTGAAATCTCAAATTTTGAAACCATCTGGATTGCTGAAAAATGGTGGCAAAAAGGAGTAAATTTAAGGTGACAACTTGTCTTAGGACATGCATAGATGATATGTTTAACTTGACATTTCACAGGCAATGATATGTTATATGCCTCATCCCACCCCGCAGTAGACGTCGACCACAACAAGCTGGATTCATGCCAAACCGCTCGACGATTGATCATGTCTCTACTGTCAGAATGACGATTGAAAAGTTCAGAGAGTTTAGAAATGACCGCCACCTCTACATTGGTTTCATTGATCTTAAGGCTGCTTTTGACTCCGTAGATCACGAATTGCTTTGGAAAATTCTAAAGATTCTGGGAATGCCTCCAAAGCTGCTATCGCTTTTCAGGAAACTGCATAACGATGCTGAAAGTTGTGTGCGCATGTACAGTAAAGATTCCGAATGGTTTTCCATCCGGAGCGGAGTCCGGCAA
>JAAAKL020016199.1:0-11145 GCA_010016065.2 Carybdea cf. marsupialis auct. non (Linnaeus, 1758)
GCCATCCCGTGCTCCCATTTATTTTGATATTCCAGAGCAGAAGTAATCTTCTTGTAAATTGTAGAACACATTCTTTGCATGAGATCAGTTCATATGGCCGCATACAATGTTCAACAGCTGCATTTGAAGTTACAAGGTCAGTGAGATGACCTACTTCAGGACTCTAAGAAATCCTAGATCAACTGAACCTACAAATCCCGCCTTGAACGTCTTTCTAGAACGAAAGAACGATTAGCTGGAATCAGTTGCTAATCTGAAAGCCCAACAGGTGGATGAAGGAAATCTTAAATTTTTATCAGTTGAGGCATTCATCTTTATCTTTGCTAGTTTCACAGAGGATGATTTTGGTTTTGTGTGTGAAATCTCTAGAGGGAAGCGTAATAAAAGGTCATTGAAGTTTGTAGCAGTTGCATACGTCAAAGCTTTCTCAGTGTTCCTTGTTCTTTAGCAGATTTATGGTGCACCAAAGGAATAGCATTAATCAGCTGAAACGGTTTAAGATCTTATCAGTTTGTCAATCGCCTCTCCAAATACAAATCGGTTTACAGCAATTTCTTCATTGGCCACAGATAAACCACCCTCTGGTGAAAGCCCTCCTGTTATTGACAAGTGTTAAGGCAGTGTGATCATCAGAATGAGGTCAATTTAAACACAAATGGTTTCTAGAGTTGTTGGTAACGCTCCTCGTGGTTATCGATTCGTTAAATATCGAAGGACCTTATTGCGTTTATCAAGCGCCCAACCTTTTATGAGCACATAGCCCCACACCTTTTTACGAAACAAAGGGGCACGTAAGACTTTCTTTAAACAGTCGCTAGTATTTGTGGCTTTTACCGACCGGTTTCAACCCAAATATAGGAGGTTTCAATATGATCAAGTTGAATGGTAGAAGTAATCTTTGCTTTCCATTCATTACTTCTTTTGAAGACATTGTCCACCGTCTTGCTTGTTGTATTTACATTGCCCATCCTTGGTTTTATTATTGTTGCATTTACTTTTCCGAGAAATATTTTCAAGACCTTCTAAGTGCGCTCCTCAAACAAACCCCGGCGTGCAATAGCCCACTCATTATTAAAAATTAATGAGCTCTCGGGGGCGCATGGAAGAAAATACGATGGTTGTTTAATTGATTTTTTTCACTTGATTACAGGATACTTCGTCGTCGCCAGCATCATCTTCTTCCGGTTATTCAGCTCCAATCGATTACACTAAGGCTACCAAGCTTTGCAAGTATGCTATCAGCGCATTGCAATACGAAGATGTCACGACCGCGGTGGATAATTTGGAAAAAGCTCTAGCACTTCTAAAGACCTAAACATATATCGCTTTAAGTTACTAATGATAGCAAATTGATAAATGGATCACCAAGTACCGGAGAGGATTTTCCTGACTGATGTGGCAGCTCTCGTTAATTTGTTAGTTGCAATAACGTTTTGTCTCGAGTAATACCCAAATCTTTGAACGATTTTGGATAGGTGGATAAAGTCTTTACCAGAGCATTTTCAATTCTTCGAACCACGGCTCGAGCTATTTGTTCAGTGTATCTAGTAATGGGTGCCTAAAAGGGAATAGATATCCATGCAAACAGATTGTTGAAGCAGTTCAAAGTCGTTTCGAGCACAGGTAGCCAAGATTATTTAGACAAATGATGCGCATATCACTTTTCTGGTGTATTGGCATTATTGACATGGATATCAAGGTAACTTTTATAGGAAATAGGAAGAATTTATATCAAATGAGAACAACCGCTGATTATTTCTAGTCCAGAATACCTTGAATCTGTAAGAATGTTTACATTTTCACCAAGTTTGGCACCAGTGAGGAATCTGGAATTTGTAGGTTTGAAACGGAAGTTCCAGAGTTATTTATTCACAGATATTCGTGGACGTTTGTACTATTAAAAGGTACCTAATGTTTGTTACTTGAAGTTGATTTTAAGAGCTCAGGTATATGCCAGTTACTTCACGCAACATCTTACTTAGGACTTGGTTGACTCGTCACTCCTCTCGAAAGAATGCCTTCAGAATACATAAAAAGCAGGAAGGTTGCCACCGGTGTCGCCAGATTGATCTCGTATCTCTTCACGCATATCGTGTAATAAGCCTCCCCTTGCTGGATTTTGATTGTAAAGTCCAAGACTTGTGATCCCGTCCAAACATCGGACAAAGCGTTGTAAATACTTCATTTCGGTTATCGATTCAATTAAATTCGATTCGTCCTATCAATGATTTGTCGGCAATCAAGTAACATGCGTTGTAACTCGTGAATCGTCTCAAACTTTAACTTTGAGTGAAACCTTTAACTATGTTTTTGGAAAGGATATGCTTGTTTATCAAATTGTTATATTTTAATGTTGGCGACAGTAGTAGACAATAGAACCAATATCTTGTTTGAAATAATAGTAGTTGTCCCAATCAGGGGACATTTTATGCCCACATCCTATCTCATATGCTTTTGGTTAGGGGTGCGTAGGTAAGAATTGATCAGCAGATCTCAGCCCATTTAATGCAATGAAATGACAAAAATTGTGAAGAATGTTGCATTTTTATCATTATTAAAGCCATGGCTTGGCACGTCTGATATAGTTGTCAAAAGAAAAGGAGAAGAAGAGGCCTCGTCTTGTTATGGACACTGAATACATTCTGCGAAAGTAAAGTTATTCATCAAACCAAGTTTGCCGACTTCTCACCAGATTGTTTGTTTATGTGGCTAAGTATTTCCTTGAATCCTAGCAGAAGTACCGGCGTTGCACGAGAATGTGAGTGGAAATGGGCAGAAAGAGAAGAGGAAATGAAATTTTTGTCATGTTCTTTTTCATTCTTGAACAAAGTGGAAGTCGCATTTCGCAGAAGTAATGCAGTTTTTAGCATACGCATTATAATTGCAACAGCATGGAGACAAAATATTATTTTAAAAAATTTTCATTGATTTGTCCGGAACTATTTGTAGTTCTTGAAAAATACGTTGGTTCAGTGTAGGTGACCAATGCTATCCCTGCAAACATTTAAGCACACAACCAACTGGAGCTATTTCAAGGCAATGCATGCAGGAAATAGGAGCAGGGTCAAATGGAGACGCTAGGTTAGAATAAAGAGGCAAAGAGGTAAAATATACCTTAACTCCGAGTTGAATAAGGGACCTTTTATTGATCCGTAAAGACTAAAGATTCAGCTGCCTGAATACCGAAGCAAAGAGGACGTAATTAGTAGGAGTATTTTGCTCATCACTGGGTGCGCAAGTGTTGACTATGACCAACTTATGTGCGTTGCGTTTTTTAAACTCATATCTACCGAACCATTTTTGCTTTCTTATGATCGTGTTAAAAAGATTGCATAAGGCTCTATCCATGATAAGAGGGAGTGTAACGTCGATCATCATACACTTGCTCTCATTCCCAAAATATACCAGTTCTCATTGTCTGACCGTTTTGGTATTTGCCTTATGAATGTCCACAACTTTTGCTGCAATTAATCGCTCCTCTCCCGAGACCGTATGCCTGTGCGCGCATATCTATAACAGCCTATGCTCATCACAGCTATGAGGCTTTCTAATCACCGCTCATTGCCACTACAGCTATTATTACCGTTGGTGGCTCTAGCTGGTAGTAGTGACATTACCTAAAAACGAGTAGGGGGATTAACTTTGGGTAGGGCAAAGCAAAAACGTTGTTGCATTCTTACTCCAAGCTGTTCAGATCTCATGTTAACGATTTTTAGACAGGCTGTTCCGCAAAAACGGATTACAAGACGGCTGCTTGGGCTTGGGGCAATGCGAGAATAACGCAAAATGTTCAAAGCCTGTTGTTTGTAACGGTGTTACTGAAATACCAAGTTACTAAATCTGCCTGTTAGTATGGGTGTGAGAGAGACATCATAGCTACTATCTGCTCGTAACAAATAAAGTTGGTAAATAGTAAATTATGTATACTCGCAAAACCCTAATCTGTTTACTGAAAACAATCTTGATGTACAAGGTGCTGGACAAAAGACTTGATTTGCAGATTCATTAAGTGCCGTACGTTAGACCTAGCTGAAGGGAAAGCTAAGTATAGTTAACGTTTTAGTCGCGTTTAAACCATTTGTGCATGTTTGAATCGATATCTGTAGGTAAGACAGGAAGTTGTTGGTCCTTTATAAATGCTATTTCTTTAAGTACTGAGATTTGTATTTGATCAACTGTTCTTTTCAAGTGTGTAAACATTTAAGTATAGCAAGTAGAGTAGTTCTGCCCCATTGTAATAACTACCATTGTGATCTTTCACAAACGGACAATCCAATGAACGATTCACCTGGAAGGTATATTTGCAAGACGGAATCATTCAAAATGTATTTGCAGCCCTAGAGACAAATATATTTAGAAGTGATCGTCAACAAACAGTTGGAAAGAGAATGTTGTAAAAACCAGGGTTATGAATATGCCATCCCGCACATCTTTCCACACATACTTCCCCCACGAACTGTTTAGTTTGCAGATTTTGCTATCGCCCAAGGAGCTTTTTTTCCTCAATGGTTATGCATCCGGTGACCTTCATACGCTGCTACATTGAGCAACACCAGCTTTTTTTTGCTACTCTTATCAACTTGGGTGTTGGCACATTTGGCTTCATTCTCATTTCTACTAGGACATTGTATTGTCTTGGTTAAGTTCACATAGGCTTTATCAGAGAGGTCATATTAGCAGGACATTAGGTGTTAAGAACTACATTATCCACTTGCCTTTAGTGGTCTCTGTAACATACTCTATTACAAGTGAAAAAAATATGAAGTCAAGGCCCCTTTTAAACTCCATTTGTGATGCTTCTCTCATTCTTTACGTTGTTCATCTTCATGACAGCATTTTATTCTTCACACCAGTACGTAACCAGGTCGATGGCTTTTGATTTCTGGCAAACTCATTTTTTAATCTTATTATGTATATACCCACATCTTTTTACTTCGAGCTGGCAACCAGACTTCTTTTTATTGACAGGCCACTAAGACCTTAACTGTTGCCCAACAGTTTTTGAAGCACTTTTAGAGCACGGCGTATCAGAGCATTACCTCTACTGTAATGTGCCACCAGTGCATCTTCTTTTTCTTTCTTCCCCGTTTTAAAAACTATTTTTCATCCTGTTCAAGGCGCAATCCACTTCTAGGAACGGGGGTTACTTCTCCCAATCTATTCATGCTTGCAGTCCCCTCTATGTCCTATCTCTTGAAACATAGTTTTCCCACTTCACGTGAGCAGATGACAGAGCACAGTACCTAGTGGATCGTGGCAGGCAAGCTCAGGGTCGGTTTGTACTCACGATCCTTGGATTGTGAGTTTGACACTCTACCAGTATGCCACTACTTTTTCCTTGACAGATGTTAATGAACCATCTGCTCTCCTTCCTTTTCCCTGTACTTCTCAAATTTTCACTCAGGAATATACCTTCTCCCTTGTTTCTGCGTTTTGTAATGCCATGAACCCATCGTATTCCACACTTCCCTAACCCCCTTTCCATAAAAAGTGCTCCAAAAACTTTCTCTCTCTTTCGCCCTCATCATCCAATACAGCCGATTTGTCGCTTTTGTTTTATTTTTTTCCCTACTAGTAAGCCTTGCGTTTTCTTGAATTGCATATCCTAAAAATGCGACCTTCCTTCCACTCTATCCTAAGGCGTGCAGAACCCCTCGTAGAAATCTACCTCAACCCTTTCAACAAAGTACACTAACGCCGAGTTGTAATGCTTGCTCCTTTGTTCCTGGAGAATCATATCACACATGCGCACAACTGTCTGGTCAACTGAAGTTTTCTATTTGCAGCATGGCTTACTTAATATACGAAGCTATGGTTTGCAGCCATTGTTCAATAGCTTTTGGCGCCTATCGCCTTTCGAAACTAACATGTCCTCGCCAATGATTACAACATTGCTTTTCAATTGACGACAGGGAACGTTGCCACATCAAATATCACTGTAACCAGCTACGTCTAAGAAGTTGTCCAGAATGAGACATTTGGTCTGTTTTCATGTGAAGTAACGGACTATTTGTTAATCAGATCACCACGAGAGGCTCCTTTAATCTATGCAAAGATTCGTCTAACTTCATTGCGATGACTTTACTGGGGAAAAGGCGACGCTTTCCGAAAGTACGCCATCTGCTTTGAAGTCCCAGTAACCTAGTTCCTAGCGTCGGATTAGGAAAACTAGTAGAACGAAAATTATGAAATTCATGTTGCCTTTAGATGATCCTACTGTACTTTCTGTTCTTGCTACGTATCTCTAGGTCACTTATTGTTTTTTATTAGGAACTCGTAGGCTTCGAGTATCTTAGCCACTTTGACCAGATGCACTAAATCAGGGGACTTACAGAAGTCCGCAAAGGGGATATCTGCTTTTAATTATCTGTATTTCACTCCTTCACTTTTCTTCTTATGCTAAAAATTTCTTCCCGGGTTTATTACTCTTCTGGATGCAATTTGAATTGGATGTAAAGCGTTTTTGACTAGGGGCTGGAGAAAATTATGTATGAGGTTGCATTTAATGATCTCAAAAGACAACTCATTGTCTTTTGAGATCATTACTTGGATTTTGTACTACAAATAACTTGTTCAGAGATTGCATTTATTTCCAGTACAAGACTTTAAGAGTGATACCTTGGGAATTGGGTTGAGCAAGAACGATGGAAGTAAGAGCTAATGTGGATGCAGCCCGCAAACCTTTTGGCGAAGCAGCCCAAGGTGCCTTTCGGGGACATCGATTGTTTGTCTTTCAAAGTTCTGGTGGCATATCCTCTATAGAAAGTGCAGTAGGTAATGACGAGGCCTTAATCGCTCTGCATTGGGAATGACAATATTATAAAAAAGAGAGAGATGTCCAGCTTAAATTCAAATTGATTTTGAGGTCAATTGAACGAAGTAAGACTTCCTCTGGGCTGAATTCTATATTCAGCAGAAACTGTCTCGAGAAAGGTGAATATACTAGGAAAGATGATACATGACTAGTTAGTGCAACGAGAGCCAATACTAGAGAGCGGAGAACGGAATGAGTCTTGCACAACAGTCTGAAATAGGTAGACAACGTCTATGTCACTTCTAAAGTTGCTTATTGGTATCAGTACAATTTTGAAATACAATCTAAATATATCCTTCTAGTATATAAAGTGCTTACGACAATGCTCAGTATAATCAGCTGCAAATAACAAACCATATCATTCAAATTGGAAATAAATTAAACATGTCCTTCAATCTCAAACCGTGCCCGCTAACGGCATTCCTTTTAAGTAACGTTGTTTATTTACATCTGATACAACCTCTATAGATTAAATTAAACAAATTAAACTAAGTAGTGTCTAGCATTAATGAAAACAAAACGTTACTGCTGGAGTTTTACTTAACCATTGGCAGTTGCTCTTAATTTTAGAAGCCAAGTAAGAAGGCAAGTTTGCCATGAAACCTGTCACTTAGTTTATAATTCTCCCATTTGACGGCATTGAATAATCGTTTGAAAATGTTAGAACAATCGCACTGATGGAATGAGGATCCTAAAATTTCATATTAAGTCTATCTCCATTTCGTCCCTCTTCCTAGTTTACATTGCACTCCATTATGGTCGACTGAACACTTTGCTAGCCTAATATGATTTATTCTTGAAGATCACATGCCCTTTCTTTAGCAAAGTAGCTCGATAGCAAATAACCTTCCAATGGGCTTCACATTAACTCCTCAGATGACCATCCCGAACAATACCGCATTTTGTAGCAATGTTAAATTGACGATCCATTCAATTCAATGCAAAATTGAAAGATGTAAGATTTACTCTCTCGTCTGCAAGTCTGTAGGGTTACGTAATTACATTTCACTTTACAATGCTGCGAACACGTAATTTCAATTTCAATTGCATCTCTTTTGTCAGGTGCATTAAATCCATGGGGCAATAAATGCCATGTGCACATTATACCAACCTATAATCAGAAAATGCACTAGACTAGTTGTCACCTTCAATAAGAAATTTCAGCAGGAAAGCTAGGGCTCCGTAAGTTGTAATGCCATTCTGGTGCATTAAATTCATGGAACGCGTGTTGCCATGTGCGAATATCACCAACGATCAAATAATAATACAAGACTAGTTGTCACCTTCGATAAGAGATATGACCATGAAATCTGTATCTGATATTGGAACTAGTTTTAGGTATGCTCTAAACATTTATGAAAGCCTCTTACAAAATTACAGCCTGTTCCCCACACTTGATGGGTGATGCTGGGGCTGCCAATTCCACTACAAAAGAGGAAAGATGGCATGCAAGGACTTGTATATTGCTAGTGTATTCATGAATGGCAACCATTTTCTGAAGAAGAGTAAATGAACTCAAAACGACGATCCAATGTAAAGATTATGCAAGAGCGTGCTATGATCAGGCTTTCACTTTTGAATCGGGAGCACTTCAGCAAACAACCACTTATTGCATAAGACAATATACATGTGTAAACCAAGTGAAGCGAAAATGTTCAACGTGCTGACAATACCAAGCTTTCAAGACTTGGTTTTATTATTATTCTTAGTGCAGGTGCTCATTGCTTGCTTACAGAACCAGCCTGAACCTTACAACTTTATATTCTTATCATATTAAAATCTCATCACAGACCACTACCCCCGTAAAACAATAAAGCAAAAAAAGTCAAGCACTATATTTGGGGGATATTTCTGTTATTGACTACCACAGCCCTTTGTCAAAAATATCTCTCACATCATTCAAAACTAAACATAGACTGCATGCGAGCTTTCGCAATTCTATTCCTTCATCTTCCATATAGATAATTCGTAGCTTTTCCGTATATGAAAGTTTGAAAGCAAATTTGATAAAATAAATTATAAAACTTATAAACTTTGAAAAGTGACAAAACATCTTACCAGTATTCTCACGGAAACAGCTATGCACGATTCGTTATTTTTAAAATGTTTGCGTTTGAAACTGGCTTTTAAAATATCTAACAAAATACATAGCTAATGGCCTATAGTTACTTAGTAAGAGGAAGAGAAATCTAAGGGATCAGCTCTCCGCTATTTTTCGAAGACCCATGAAACTATTTTTCACGAGGATCAGCGTTAGTTTTGTCTTGGGAATCTCATGGGAGACTCAATGATATTAGGCCGTTACAGAATTGTAGGAATTCCGTCACGAGTTCTAATTGTGTCCTTTTGGATAGGGTGATAGCATTATTAAGGTGAAACCCTAGAAGGTGATTATCGCGGCAAGGGCCATCCCACATGGCAAATGCCTTTGGAACCTCCTAGAGGCGCTAAATGGACTTCTCAACTGGTCATACCCTGACATATATCCCCATTGACCTACACCGTTGATACCCCCTTCTATCTCAGCCACTTTGTGTGATCGACTGGTCATATCCTGATATATATCACCATTGACCTACACTATTGATACCCCATTTTCGTCTAAGCCACTTTGTCTGAAGGTATCCAGTTTTTGTTGTCAAGAGTTTCTTTGTTTGAAGGGCCTGAATGAGCTGAAACAATATCCCAACAAAATGCGCCTGCATACAATTTGCTCAACTTCGTTGAACTATTTAAGAAAGGTCTCCCTGGTTATACAGTTTGTAGGTGAAATAGTCTTTAAAAGGACTCACCGAAAAGCTGTGATCGATGAATAAATAAATGAATAAGTAAATAAATAAATAAACAAAAAAATAAATATAATAATATATATATATATATATATATAACATTTTTTATAATATTATATAATAGAAGAAGAAGGACTAAAGAAAAGCTTCTGGAAGTTCACTGCTCAAAGTTTCATGTTTTTTGCCATCTACAGGCGAATAGTTGTTTACAGAAACGTATTGACAATTATATGCGACACTCCTGCTAACTGACATAATTACTAATAATGAATTTTTTATTTATTATCGCATGTAATTGTTTATACGGTTTTGAAAAGAGCAATTCGCCTGAAGATTGCAACAGGCATGAAACTTTGTGTAGCCAATTTCGAGAAGCTTTTCTTTAGTCCTTCTTCTTCTATATTGCTCTGCATCCATGTATCGAGCACTCTTGACAGTAAGAGTGTTAATCTTTACTTGTGTGAAAAATAAATATATAAATTCTAAATGTACCCACTGCTGTAGTCTTTATTCAAGTTCTGCAACTCTAAGAATCTAATCAAATACACTCTCGGTCGAAGAAAATGGAGTTTGTTCTTGTTATATCAAGAGGTCTTTTATCAAGAATATTAAAATTAAACTTCAGGATGAATAACAGTATTCCACTATACACATATGTTTAAGTGCAAAAGACAAGAACTATATATAAAATAGGATATAATGAAAGGTATGTAATCTTCTTAACGAAATACAATTATTACATTGATGATTTCTTGAAGACGTCATCCGAATACCGCATTTTTGCTGACCTTTACTAGCCAGAAGTAAACAATCAAAGTTTGAAGAGCGCCATTTTGATGCAAACACTGTGTTTATTACCATTATTGAGGTCACCCACTCCATTTCTGGATGAAAAGAGTGCTTACAAATTCTGCCAGAGCTACAGAGCATCATCAGGAGGAACCACGTACGGTTTCGGTCCCTATTCCTCTACCGTTTAAATGACGTGGCGCCCCTCCCTCTCTTCGGAGGTGAACGGCACTTTGGTGAGATGAAAAACCGCTGATGTATGTCACAAATTCGGGTGATCTCATTGAATTAACTATACAGTTAAAATTGAAATAGCGAAAAGCGTTATAACATAAACAGTATCAACATTATTGTTTTTCTATTTGCTTAGTTGTTGCAAACTTAGATCGTTATATCTGGAGAGTTGACTTCAAGGGGCAAAGTTCAGGTCGCAAGGTTTAGAGTTCGTTTCAAAACAGGTATAGAGATATTATAGAGATATAAAAAAACAGAAAAATAGAGATTATACAGAGGGGGTTTTGTGACGTAGAGAAAAATTGTAGAAAACCCATTTTGTTTCCTTATATTGGGAAAATTGTGATATTTAGGGGCTGGTAACTTCGACAATGTAGACTGCTGTGTTAATTTGATATTGCTCAATATACGTTTATCCCATACAATTACGGCTGACAGAGTACTGTCATATAAATTTATATATATTACAACTGACTTGAAAAAACTGGATCATACCTAACATAGGGTTTTGTCACCCTA
>JAAAKL020016201.1:0-11144 GCA_010016065.2 Carybdea cf. marsupialis auct. non (Linnaeus, 1758)
ATATGCATGCATACATATATACATACATACATACGGACAATTCACAAATTATGACATATGTTCCTTGCTAGGATGTAGTTTAGTTGTCTTACACAATTTGTAGTCCTGCCACTGAATTTGAAGCTTTCCATTCTCTTACGAGACTGAGTGCTGATAGCTAGGAAGTTATGTTAAAGCAACAACTCTGCTAGGTATGCTTCAACTAGTTGATATGAATTAACTGTCCATATCACAATGAAAGGTGCATTTGAGAAAGCCGATATATCCATTTGTGGTCATGTTCATCAATCAAAGCTCCATGTACACCGAGCATGGCTGATAGGTTTTCCCCATATTTTGTGACCCCCATCCCTAACCTAATTTTTTTGTGGTGGCCCTGGTTCAAAAATACCCTTCTTGTTCTACATTTCAGATGTCAATTAGACCGTTAACGAAAAAATTGTATTCTGGTGTCCTAATGACGAAACTGTTTTTGTCTGCTTTAAAATATTACTTTAATTTGCTTGCACAGATGTCTAACCTGATCTGCTAATACCAGACCTATCACATTAGTCTGAAACACAATTATATCTAAGGACCAAAAACTGAAATCCATATTTTCTGTACTCAAATTACACCCTAGAAGCATGTCAACTGATAGATGTCTTCACTATACAGAAAAATAACAGCGACAGAGGACGTTTCCTGCCAGCGCTACAGAAGTCGCCGTCGCGCACATGGATTATTGCTCTATGAAGGTCATCCTCAGTTTCATTTGAATTAGAATCGAGGTTCGAAGTTGCAGATAAAACTCAGCTTCTACCCTAGTCAAAGTTTGTATTAATGGCCGAAATTTAATCCTCGTGAATAGTTTAGTAAACATTTGGCAACATGTAGAACAGCTGAACTAGCACACACTCTCGCGGCACGTCTTGTTGTATTGCATCACATGAATTGATAAAAAGATCTCCAGTTTTGCAGGTGCAAGTAAGGAAAGGTGTGATATACAGAACCTATTATCTCCTTTTAGCAGCTTAGAAATACCTCGGAGGAGAAATCTAGCAGGTGATGAAGGGCACGCAGTCAGGCCAAGGAACATGGAAATCCCTGAAACTTGTACACACCGAAGAATCGTTACAAAAGATTGCTATTGAGAGAAAGAAAGCAACTACAGTACTTCCTCGATTATCCGTCCATCGTTTATACGGTCCTCGATTATCCAGTCCTCGATTATCCGGTCCTCGATTACCCGGTCAGCAGTCACGGTAGCAAATACCTCATCTTTAGTGACACTACGAGAAATCACTTTCCGAAAAAAGAGAAGCTTTGAGAAAACAATCTATGATAACTTCTTTTTTTGTAAAATCCTCGTGAGCTCGAGATGATAGTCGTCTCAAACAAGGTGTCTTTTAAGTATGAATAATTTGAAATAGGCCGCAGTCAGCTATTCCGTGTTGTTTTTGGGGTTTGTCTGCCTAATATCGATGCCTCAGTAATATAGTTTAATGCTGGAAAACTGTAAAGTTCTTTTCAAGTCAATTTTGATGAATGTATAAGGCATTTTTATTATCCAGCCATTTTTGATTATACGGACCGATTTTCAAATCTTCCCGTCCAACTTGACCGGATAATCGAGGAAGTACTGTACTACCTGTAGTTAAGGATTTTTGATTAAACCAGATCGTTAGTTCGATTGAATGGTGGCCTTAATCCACGTCTTTATCAATCTGATACATTAGCCATTTATCGTTACCATTTTCGTCCGACATGCGTTTACCTTTTAAACTAATCACATATGTAAGATATATACACGGACTATTAGCAATTTATATAGTTTGATGCTCTTATCATTTAAAGCAATCATTTAAATCAAGTTTATATCTGCGATCATCACGTAATAAGCATACCAAGTTTCTACTGATCACTTTCATTAAATACTTAAATCGTCTTAAAACCCATTTACATCTAATAACTATATCAACCTTTACATATCACTTTCATTAACAACCTAAATCATTTTGATACCTAATTACTATTTTTTTGTGTTTACGATCTATAAACTGATCACGCAAGTCATGTTAATACTCACTACTTACAAGCAATAACAGTTTCATGTTTTGGCACATCCATTTCAGTACCATTTATAATATTCTAACACGTGAGCATTCACATGTGATAATGAGATGTTCTTTCTGTATACCATTATCACAATTTACAAATATCATCATTTAGAATCATTTACCGTTCACACGTATTAAATGCGTCATCCTTAGAACCACCTTTTGCATTCAGTACTTGTGTTTGTACTAAGCACTCTCACTTACCATTGTACTTTCAATTAGTTTCCATTTACACCAATTACTCAATAATACAGAATTGCCACTTCATGATCAATCCATTATCCACTTCAGTGTATCCTTTTCATGATCTCATAACACAGCCATCATTTCTCATTTCAAATATTTTAATCCATGTAGCATTCACTCAACAGTTTTATAAACTGTTTGAGAGGAGAGGATTTGAAATGATTAGGTTTGGTGACATACTTTTCGATCTATCTAGTATATTTTCAAACTTATCATTTCAAATCCTCTCTTCTCAAAAACACTTTGCAACTTCCAATGGGCTGCGGACAGCATGATGGGACGGGCGCAGTCCTTCCATGGTCAAGTAACATGGCACAGGGAGGCTGGTCTCCAATATTGTATAGGGCTGCATGACGATATCCTCCGGGGCAGTATTCGGAGCTAGTGTGGCCACTAGAGAAACAGATCGTGTTATCAAGGGACTCGCTTATCTCACTAGGTAGAGCGCAAGCTGCGAATTCGCGTATTACTGGTTCGAGCCCTGTTGGTGACATACTTTTCTATTTCATAATCTATATAATTATCCCTTACTCTTACAACCTCTTTGGACGTATCAATTACTTTTGATCCATTACAAAAGTATCTACACATGCCTATATACTTAAAAATAATATCATCTTTCTTAACCACTGACTATTACTATTTACATAAAACATTTGCGTGCCTATTTTACCATCTTGCAAGAAAAATATTAGGTTACTGTCTTCCTCACCACAAGAATTTATTTGTTTTAAAATGATCTGAGCTGTTTCGCCACAAATCGTACTCTTAACAAGAGAGGATTTAAAAAGACATGTTAGTAAAACGTATTAGATAAAGAAAGCATATGTTATTATCAGGTAACCAAATATTGCGGTATTGATATTTCTTACAATCTTTCCAAACTTTATACGGCAATCCTGAATTTCAACGACGTACGTGGGGAAGGGTAGGACAGGAGAGATAGTAGCAGGCTTTCTGCTATGATAATAGTGATAATTAACATTGGCTAAAATTGGTCAGTTAGAGGATGAAAACCAGCTGGAAAGTTGATTCATCTATCACCTATCGAAACGTCTATTTAAGAAATTGGAGAAAATGACGTCACAGCACGGCCTAAAGTTGACTAATATCTAAATAGGCTTTTCTTATGTTTAAAATGTAACAGACATAACACAGAACTCACACAGATATGATCTGAGTTAAAAGCCGGAATCCATTTTGATGTTTTTGTCCGTTGTCAATTTTGATGATTTTGGGTGACTTTGAAAAGGGGTTTTATAACATCATCATTAGTAAAATCTAAAAATATATCTCTTCAAAATCAGAAACTTTCGAAGCGATTATCCGAGGCATACTAGGCCTCAATGGCAGTCTTGGTAGGGACAGGGTCTTCTATTCTTGAAGAAACTTTTAAAACTGCACTAAATAGCGAATTCATTTTGTACTTAAATGCTTTTTTCGTCTGACACACCTTTAAGTATAAAATCGTCAGAATTTTAATTGAAATGGGAATCAATGAAATTTGTACCCAACCATGTTTTCAAAATATCCGATCACAACTCTGACCTCCAGATTGTTGTTTTTAACCAATCAGTTGTTAACCATTTAGCTTCACGGACACTGATTGGTGAAACTCGTAGATAGGGCGACTAGCAAGGGTTCCTCTACCCTTCCTTCCCAAATATCTTCAAGAAGTTAAACAGAAACGACCGACACCTGACCACGGCATGTATGTTACCTCCGGATGTCTGATGCAGGCACGGCAGTTGATTTGGCCATATGATCAACTAATTTTTTCCTTTGATGGCACCGTCCATCTTATCTTGGATGCCATTTTCTACGTAGAGCTGACGGATTTTCCGCATGCAGTTCTATTTTGCTAGGAATTGCTTACAGGATTTTTCTAACAGGGTGTAAGCGTTTTGGCGTACGTATAATCCATTTTTATTTAGCATCCACAATAAAGAGCAATAGACAGACTGTCTTACAGCTACAGAAGACCTTCTCTTTGTATTGCTGATTGCTTAGGTTTCTCAGATTGTTTTAAGGCTGTCAGATGCTATACATAATTTGATCATTTTAATGACCTTCTCTATCAATTAAAGTGTCACTCTCACTTGAAAGCCTCTTTCAATTGTAGTTCTCAATTTACGTCTTGCTATATCCAAGGTAATGCAGAAGACTTGCAGCATCTGACATTGTCAGCCAGCACATCAATGCCATCGGCATACTCTGCATGAGTGATCCTTTCATTCGGAGACTTTTTTGACTTCTTGCAAAGTGAAACCTAGATTCTTATCAAGGTCAACTTTCCTATGAAATGTTCGACCGTATTTCAGTTGTTTTGTGAATTTGCAGAAATGCAATTTCTTAAAGAGGGTGAGCCGTGATGTCAACACCCAAGGATGGCTTTTAAAATTATAGATAACGTCTTACAGATCTCCGCGGATATTCATTAACTTACTTTGACGACGGAGGATTTCATTGACTCCTTTAGCAACCAATACCCCACCCATAACCAGAATAGCTGCAGAGCTGTCATCACCTGCCCTATTTAGATCAAGTAGTCTTCAATAAGTGATGTAATTAAACGTTACGAGCATGAGCTGACATGATATGTAGCTTCCATATCCTTTACGGTAGTAGTTAGATCACGCATGGCGTCAAAAATTATTTCAACATGATTCTTAGAAGAAACATGTTCCATCACTGACAGTTTCAGGCATGGATATTGACTTCAGGATGTTTCTTAGACAAGCAATCTGACGGTTCCTTTACCACCTTCAAATTGCTCTGTGACTTGAATGTCCTTCTACTTGATCTTTAACTGCAAAATGGATTTGTAAATAAATTGGACTTTGTAACTCATTTAGTAATGCGAAAGTCGTGAAAGAAATCTTTATTATGAATAGCACTATTCAAACATTTAAAAAAAAAATTGACTCAGTAAGGCGAGTTAAAACTCTATATTAACACTACCTAGATTTTGATATTTCACCTTTCTACTATATTCAATGGTATAGCATGCCAAACTAAGATAAAATAGTCATCCCACTGCATCTGTTTCCCAGCTTTGCAATCCCTTCAGAACTTTTCTTGCCACCTGTTTTTACGGCAACACAAGGAAACATTCTTGATCATAATTTGCCTTAAAGGCATTTTCCCTTTTTGACGTGGAATCAAAATGCAACTACAGCGGACGCCGGATCTCGGTGGCCAGATTTTAAAAAATGTAGAAAGCCTCGAAGGATGCAAAAATCTATGGCACATTGACTGTTGTATACCTCTTGACGAGGCACATCTATAGATTTCGTATTGTTCTTTGAATTTTCTCAGCTTTAATTTTGCAATTGAAATAGTAAGAGACGAATTCTTCATAGATTCTTTACAGGAATCTTTTCACTGAGAAAGGAGTCATAGAACTATCCGATTTCTCAGATAACAACGTTTCAAATACGGTCAGAGGAAAATCCTTTCACAGCATTACCCCTTTTTGGTATGTTTTAGTGCT
Organism: Carybdea cf. marsupialis auct. non (Linnaeus, 1758); assembly: GCA_010016065.2. Lineage (NCBI taxonomy): Eukaryota > Metazoa > Cnidaria > Cubozoa > Carybdeida > Carybdeidae > Carybdea > Carybdea cf. marsupialis auct. non (Linnaeus, 1758). The sequence goes on from JAAAKL020016201.1 coordinate 5,839, forward strand.
TCCGACAGTAAACTGTTAGTAGCTGTGGTCTTTAAAGACATGTAAATTTAGGATGTTTCCAGTTCTAATGGTAATGCCCGATAACTACCAAACATAGCTTCCCGGCTCACTACATCATTATTTTATGTTCTTAGACTTGTCTTCATACAGTCTAGAAGCGGTAGAGTCGTAGGTTTGCCCAGAGCTTGGAGTTCAGCAACCTGCTTAGCTGATCAATGTCCATTATGTATTTACAGTAAGCTTTTATGGATAGATATCAAAGACCGACTAGTGGTAATAACGCCTTGGCAGACCACCCTTAAACCCTTAGTCTATGCAACTATGTAAGGACGGGGTCAATAGCTTATAATGGGTATCAGTGCTCTCCAATTAACGATCCTGATTGCATATGACACGCTTAATTTTACCCTTTCGACCATTGAAGCATTGAAGGTAAGCTTAAGCAAGACTATACACAGAGAAAGAAAACAGATAGGGATTTATCGCATGAGAATGATGACACCTTCAATTTTAAGATTTTTAGATGCACAGAGACAAAATTGTGATGTCAAATGACGGAGTTGTCATATTTAGTCATACGTTATCGAAGAACAGCAGATGCTGAAAACTTAAAACCATTCGTTTTTGCCATCTTTCAAACATGGCCGACGTTGCTGTTAGCGTAACGCCGCTAGAGACTGCATCCCTGCACTTCACTTTTATACGGAGAATAATATCGTACATTTTTGGGGGTGGGGTCATGTAGCCAGCCCTAAAATAACAGCATTTATTATTTTCATCTCTTCATATACAAAAAAATTCCTTTCGTTAAAAATAGGCATTATCATTAGTTGTGCAAATGCAAACACCTTTTTCCCGGAAACCGTCATGCAAATTGTCACATGGTGGTGGTTGAGAATCATTTCCTTGAGACCTAAGACGCTTAGCACTGGTAGTGTGGCAAGTAGTACGGTAAGAGAAGCTGCAGATATTTTCCTTGTGAACAATGGAAATACTCTAAAGTGCTTATGTCAGGACTGATTTCGTAAGTTGTTCCTACTTTGCATTAAATACAGGTCAGATGTTATTGCCGAATAGTTTTATTTAAGGGAATTCTACCTCAAAGGCTTAAAGAAGCAAATTTTTCATGGTAGCACGAGAAAATTACATTGTCCCAATAGTTTGTTTCTATGCCCCATTCGACTTTAAGAAACCAGTGTGAAAGACAATTGAGCAAGCAACTTAATTCTGATGAAGCAGCTTAGCCCTGACTCTGATTAGTTAATCCGCATCTGCTGGCAAACAAGCTAAAACAAAATTGTTGAACATCAAATAAGATTAAATTATATGAAAGTTTCGTTTATAGTCACTCAACACAATTTTCTTATCACAGATATAAGATTATCAGTTGGCCAGGAAGCGAGAAAATACAACTTATGGAAACTGGTTTCAATCAGGGGCATTTTAGAGGCATGTTCTTTTGTTTCTAATAATGTGTTTTCTGTTTTGGTGCGTCTGATATTAAAAGATCAAAGAGTAAATCACAGCAACGCTACAGTAATCAAGCTACATTGCTAACATAATTTCCAGAATGGGGTACAGTAAACTTGAAGGGAAAATTTCAACTTTGGACAAGACTGCTTACAACTTTGAATTCTGGGTGATGAATGTGCCATCATCTCTCATGTCCTAAATCAGAATCAAGGCAGTGATCTTCAGTAATGTAAAGTAAACGTCTTCTGCTATGTCTAACGTAATTTTAGGTTTTAGATTTTTATGCTTTTATTTATCTGCAGATCTTAAAATCAGTTCTTTTATTTCTTTTATATAATTATTACTTATAATAATTACCTTTATTTAGGAACCTTTTTAAATGCTATCCTTGCCGTCTTAAATTAGAGTGTTTGTAAAGGTAATTTAATAAAAATGGTCTTTATTATTCTCTAAAACCCTTGCTGTATACTTCTATGTTTAAGTTAGATTTTTAATGCATTCTCTAGGCCTCTTTCTCATTGTATTATTTATTTACAGTTTCTCGATAGTTTGTTATATTATTGCAGTTGGTATTTTGTTTTATGATGGCCTAAAATATATGCGTTTATACATGTACTCGTGCAATTGCATCTTCAAGAATAAGGTTCTTTTAGAGACATCAATAACTTATCTTAACGTCTTGTTTTTAATTGTAGAATATCCCTCAAATTTTGGCTTACGGTGATCTGCCATCCAGTGCCATAGTTGGCAAAGTTATGGAGAACTGAGTGTGTGATTTGTCATTGACTTCACTTCCTACAGTGTCGCTCTTGTACTTTCAATCACAGATATCCACGCTCCTGCGAGGCTGTAGTTCTGAAAATCACCAAATTATACTTGTCAATCATGACATTCTCTGTTCCTATGCCGGTTACTGACATTGAAATTTCACAGAAATTTGTTGATGTCAATTTGAAGGTATACGTTTAATCTTGCACATAACACTGAAAAATGTTTTCTGTGAAAACTGTTGATGCCGTGTTGATTATTGATTCCATTATCATTTGTTATCTCATTTTGATTTGTTTCAACAACACATAGCTCCCGAATGAGTTCAATAAGCCGTCATTGGCCGGCAGGGGTTGACACAAGTGACAATTCCAGATATTCTGTGTCTTGGTAACGTGAAGCATAGAAGAGAAGAGGGCATTTCCAAAACATACAACCATCACTTCCGTTGCATGGGTCTCATCACCAACAGATCATCATTTCAGCTAATTTACCGGGACTCATGTGTAAGACCTCAATCTAGATGGTCAGACTACAGGGGAGTCAAACAGAAGGTCGTCTGAAGGTTAAAACATTTAGTAGGGGCCTACTAAGTATCGCCGAAAAGCCTAATTGGTTACCACAATTCACGCTTCCCGTTGATACAGTATATTAAAGAGGAACGCTTACTCTTCCCTAAATTTCTGAATATTATACTAAGTAGAGACACTAAGTCGAAAATTACTAAATATGGCCTAACCAGATATGATATCACAATCCTGCCTTAGTTCGTCTTATATAGCCTGTTTAAAAGTAGGAACTATTGCTCTTAGTCATAGAGTGCTGATTTTGTCTCTTCAAGAGGACTGTTTAGAATCTAAAATCCAAAGTTCATCATGAGCGCGATTTCTGAGAATTGGAAAGGGTGAATACACCCTACCTACTGAAAAATGGGCCTTCTGCCATTCAGTACAAAGCATCATCAGTGAAAAGAATAAATTCGTGATTTCATTACTTTGACAATAAAACAACGACATCAGTCTCAAGCGATTCAAGCCGGCCTTTAAATACCAGCACCTCACCCAACGTTTCACTTTCTTTGTTTATAATTATACAAATCGCTATTTAATGATGTCGTTCAACCATACCATTCAACATCAAATTGGTTCATAAAAATTTAAGCTCTGGATCGAATCATACATATTTAATTCTGATAATTTTCAGTAAATGTATTGTTGTCTGAATTATGTGCAGTGCTTCCTTAACAGTTATATCCCGTTGTAAATCTCGTTTCCGTGCATAGTACTCTTTCAAAGAAAACGTGGCTTAGTTATGAAGCACAGTTAAGGTGAAAGGGCATAATGCTACATTGTCTTATATGAAAGAAATTCTCCCAAAGGAGCATCTGCTCAGTTTTGACGAAGTAAACCATTGTGGAATAGGAACGAGTCTAGAAAATATTTAAGAGCAGGGGACCACTGATCTGTAGAGAAGACTAGATCAAGTTTCCTATTGTTCGAAACAGCGAAAAAGCGTAGTCACGAGTACTGGGCCCCACTAGTTAAAATCGCGCGGGAAGGTCTGCCATGTTACGTAACATTGTTTATAAGCTTTGTTTAATGAGGAATTAAATGGCGCCAGCGACTGACTTCTCTCTGAGACAGAAGATGCTCGATGCATTGTTTTTTAGAGATCAGTGAGGGGACCAACAGCTGAAATAAAAAGTGATAAATATTGTATTGCCATCGAATAATAGAATCATTCTCATACTACAACAAAATGTTTTGTTATCTACAGTATTGTATATCTTGGCTTACAGTTCGGAGCTTTACAAAAATGCACAATTTTGGGTGATATTATGATTGTATGATCCCTATACCAAACGCAGCGAAATTTGTCCATAGCAGAATTTTAACAAGACGTGACTTGAGTATACCCGAAATATACCTGCAGATTTAACAATCACGGTGACTTTAATAGTTTTAACGATAAATGATCAAATATTGTAATCAACAATTGTAAATGGTGCCCGAATTAAGCAGGATGATAATGTGTCCTTGTGTTCCATAAATCTTGGGAGACAAGATTATGACACTGTATATTTATATACCAAAATATTAAAACTAGATATATGTTGGCATGGATCAAAGATACATCCGAGAGTAAAATGGCCTGAGACAAGCTACAATTTCACCACAATAAAGTATTTTTGGAAACCAAATGCTTGTCGCTTTAGTCTACATATATATAAAAGCTGTTGTCAGTTTATATTAAATTTACATTGATGAACAAATATTACACAAAAGTAGTATAACATTTTGAACAATTCTTCATATAATAATCTATCTAGCTCAATTTAGTAACTTCAATATTTTTTCTTTCGGGTATAAGGAATTATTGTTGATTTGATTATTTTTCGTCGAGTAACAGGGGCCTAGAGGCTAACAACGGGCAAACGATTTCCATTTTCTATCAAAAGCACCTGTAACGCAGGTGTGGAGGACAATAGTAACCTTACTGGGTGGTTGACAATTTGAGCTTGAGAGGAAGTACAATACTCCAATTGCACTTTTTTACTTGAGAAGAACTGCACCGTGAAATTGCTTGCATGTCAATAAAACTGAAATGCTGAAGTTCAATTCTATACTCAGTTGAGTTAGGAGGGAACATATAATAGGAATTTGACGCGGAGGTATGACAGAAACCCAATGAGCTCAAGAGGCATGTGATGAAACAAACACCACAATTGATATTTGTTGCTGAACCTGGGAGGTGTGCACTAGTGTATTTGCATTTAGAGCCTTACAACATCTAACAATGTTTCTTAAACGTTCCATCGTCAGTTAAGAAAAGGAATGCCATGAAGACGAAGTGGAGTACGACACAAAGTAGGAATCTTAAAGTACCTCATTTTACTATTCTAAACGTGGATGAAACGTGGTATGACGAAATAATGCGATAGAGCCTTTCAGCAGTAGATGTAGAGTTCTTTAACAAATTCATTGAACCGCCTTCAACGGCAGATTCATTTTCAGCATCCAAAGCTTGTGCCATCACACTCTCATCAGATTAATATGTACAAATAA
>JAAAKL020016202.1:0-11143 GCA_010016065.2 Carybdea cf. marsupialis auct. non (Linnaeus, 1758)
AAATTATTATTTTGTTTAGGGTAAAAAAAGAAGAGGGTTTTTTTTTTTAGATAAGCCGGGAAAAAGACCCCCCTCCCTCGATCGGACGGTTTTGGGAAAAAACGCGGGGGGGGGGGGGGGGGGGGGGGAATAAACCAGATATAAATAGGCAGCACCTCGGTGCCAATTGCTTGGTCCATTGGAGTCCATTTTTCATTTGTAGCTGCAGAAGAGTGAAGGTTTAAAATACAACCCCTTCGTGTATCGAATCAACTTAAATGTATAAATATAGTACGAAGGCAAAGGTGGCATGAAGGGTCAATACTCCCCTTCGGGGTAAAAACAACTCCAAAGAAAACTTTACGCTATTCACTAAAAAAAGTAAAAAGATTTAATTGAGTAAACACCATGACGTAGGGGTGGGGGTGGAGAGTCCTTTACGCGTTGGAAAATGCTTCTCTCGTAACATTTAAACGATAATATACAGCAATAAAAGTTTGTGACCATTCCCTAACTCCTACTTTAATTTGACAACAAAACAAGAGTTTTTTGATGATGCATAATTAAAGACGTGGTCATTCATGACATTCTCCAGGGGGGTCACATACGTTTTCATTATTCTCATTAAAAATCAATTTTTCATATTTCTTATTCTTCTTGTCACATTCGACTGAGAATATGTTAATTACCTCTAATTTTAGTCCATTAAATCATTACAGTTTATTTTATCCAAATTGATTTGTTTTGTGTGTTGGAACTTTGATTTCAGGTAAAATGTAAACTACAACAGGTAAAATGTACCCTCTCCCTCCGTTAGGCACGGGCTTTGAAACGCTCGGTCTGCATAGGTTTATGGGAACATGAATTTCTGCTGATTGTATTCATCTACGAAGGAATGTCAGTGTTATACCCTATAACAACTATTAGATAAAGAATGCTTCTAATGAGTTCGGTCAGCCAATTTTGCTGGGATGGGCGCTCCTTCTAATAGAGAGGCATTTTCGGTATATACAGATATTGACGTATAAATGGGATAGGAAACATATTGAGCACTTCATAACGACCTTTAAAGAAGAGAATTCCTTCATATAAGATGCTATGAGTTCCAATAAATCAAAACACAACTATATTTGGCTCCAAGATAGGGCTATTTCAAAAAGAATCTCAGGCAGGTTGGTATTTTATCATATCTATGATTAAATTCTAACACAAGTTACGTAAAAGTTTTAAAGAAGTCGAAATCCTAACAGTTTTAAATACCAATTAAAATATATTTGTATAAAGAAAACAACGGGAAAAAGAAGCGAATTTTTATGAACACTATTGTACATCATTTTTTCGTATCACTTTTCTTTTGCAATACTCTTGAGTCCTAAAACAATATGAATTTTACTTTTTATATTTTTGACATAATAAAATCAAATTTCGGCAAAACTCAAAAATTTTGGTCTTCTCTTTTCACGTGGTTTAAAATTGTTTGTAAAAAACGATACAAATATTTAATTTCTCTTTTAAAATTCTTCCCTTAGAATGATATTTTCTTGTTAAAGTTTTAGATGCTAACCCTGCCATTATAGATTTTTTGGAGAGAATAATAGAAAATGAAAGGCTGAATAGTTTTAGCTTTTAAACTTTCTTATGTGCACCATTATTCTGTTTGTAAGTGGAAACAAATTTCTTTTCAGAAATGATTTTAAAATAAACGCATGACAATCCAGACATACAAATATACTAACATACAAAGTCCGAGGTATTTTAAAGAAGTGTACTAGTGCCCATACATTAAACTAGTAGGCATCACTCTAATTGGTTTATCGAAAGTTAAAGTTCGTTTCTATTACAAATACAGAGAGCAATTTCCACGAAGGATAAGACTTCATTTCTGCTGGTGATTTCAAGGCCAATCTTCTCGAAAGCCTCTTTGATATTGCCAAAATTTGTTTTTAGTATAAATTGCATGAAACTTATTATTATATATTCAATGATTTCACCACCAAAGTTAGTAACAAAATACTTTAAGAATAGCGAAAATGAAGTCGGTTATAGATTTCCTCAAACTAAATCGACCGATTATTGTATCATGTACGTTAATGTTACCGTCATACTTTTGCAATATGAACACGATAAGAAATCATTGTTGTCTTTTCCTCGCATAAGGCGTATCTTGTATTTCTTACTCGGATTTAACTATGAGAATAAAGAAGTAATACGTTTGCGAGGAAAAGTTTTTCCAGTTTCTGTCTTGATGAACTCTAAATGTATGAACACCATCAATTATTGAGACAAATAAAATGAGATAGAGAAACATCTTTCAGGCAATTTTACAAATGGCTTTTTAATTATGGATGTATATTCAAGTAAAGAAATGAAAGATAAGCTATCACTTGTTGTGTAACAGGGGAAATTTGAAGTTGTATCGTTGTACTTACATACGAAATGTCAGAGCGTTGACTTTCATCGCCATCTTGTCTTCGACCATCTTCGCAAAGGGAAGAGTTTAGTAGCGCATCGGGAGAAGAGCGACGGTTTTCTCCCAAGGGGATCAGTTTAGTTGTTCGTTTAAATTTTGAGCTGAACTCTTGCAGTGTTGTATGGTCCAGTAGAGACATAGAAAGAAGGCATGCACTTTTGTTACAGCACGAGTAAACTGTTTAGTCCCAAATGTGGAATTGTGATATTTCACGCGTTTTATTTTATAACTAAGCTTTGAAATTTGAGAAGACAGGGTGAGTTGGGATTCCAATTGAAATGGGGATCACAAGTCCGGGATGTATTTTGGGCATGAGCGTCTTCATGGAGGTAGGGGCAATGGGGTAGTTGTCGTTCACTAGGCTATAGTATTTGCTATTAAAATGCATACAGTATAAAAATGATAGAATATCATATTTGGCCTTAAGATCTATATACCGTAAGATATATGTACATTTTACTCTGCTAACACTGGAATGATCTTAACGGAACCAACATAGATTAAAGGATCTTTTCAAAATTTAGAAGAAACAAGCTAAAGACGACGGTGTCTGAATCGTGTGATTTTTCTGCCGTTGATTAGCGGTGGAGACGGATTATAATGTTATCTTAGGGCAAGTCCGGGATTAGAGGGTGGGGCCGATACCCAGCTTGTCTTCTGGCTGGCCAAAAAAGTCTGCCCTTCTTGTGGACTAACGATTCTTGACTCCATTCTATTCAAGCCTACACGTATAGTTTGTTGTTTTAGCAATAGAAACTAGAGTAGCCTTTAGGCTTATATCAGGGATAAGGCAGTGAGTGTCGGGTTTTCATCCGAGCCCTGACAAAACTTTTTTCCACCTACAATAGTGGACTTTTGAAACTGCGGACTGCAGCTATCGATTCAAAAATTCACTAGGCACCTGATGAATAATCTCCTTTCATTTAAAGCGCGTATGTCATTGACATCAGTTATTCACGAGCTATGTGTAAAGAGCGACTAACAGACAAGTGCTGTAAATTTACCAAACTTTGCCTCCCCTTCAACATTCCTAGTTGCGCACCTGCATTGCTGTAGTCATGAAAAACAAATGTTAATCAACGTTAGACAATTTTTTTAGCATCCTCTGTCATTATCATCAGCCAACAAATAAGGCTCCACTGAAATTAGTAACGATTTTGGGGTTGAGGGCCCTTTGGAATGATAATAATGTTTGCGTACCCTATGACGTTGTGCATCACTATGTGCCTCACGCAAGATGTGGCTGTGGACTACCCTGTATTTTTCAAATTGGTCAAGTTCCAAATTTTTCACCTACACGCAGGAAATTATATTTGGCAGATATTTGTCTTGTCATTGGATCGTGGGCACCAAAGAGGTGTAAACTACTACCACAGAGTAAGAATGTACTTTTTTTCTCTGTGCTACTACTAACGTAGGGATCTCTCCGATGACACTACAGTTACTAAACTTTTGTTCACGTTGACACGAGAAAGTTATGCATTCCAAGAATTCAAGAGTATTGATAACACACCAAGAGATTACAAGCGGAACAGCCACCTTTGTCAACGGATGGCATCATTCGACGGTAGGGCTTATGTGCACGCCATACGACTGCAATTATGTTGGTCAGGAGAGCCATCAAGAGGAAGCAAGACACAAGGTGACTGTATCACTGTGGAATGACGTAATGTTCAAAGCATAAATGCCCTGTGGCGATTGGATGAATATGACAGCAATAGGTGTGGCAAGCTGGAGTCCTTCAAACAGGAGATTTACGTGTGACCGAGTCACAAATGACTGATTAGTTTATTTATGCATCATGGACGGTCGAATAAGAAAAAGTTGTTCTCATTACTTAGATTTAGTTAGGGGCGTTTTCAAGCACGTGAACCTTAAGTTCTAATCGACCTTACTAGTGCAAAGTTCATTGCGTGATAGCATTTTTGCACCTATTTAGCTTGGATCGAAGTCCAAGATCAAACATGTTCTAACTATTGTTTCTGCAAGTTGTCTACGCCTATGTTTGCTTAGATATCGACAACCTACAGCGTAAGTCTAAAGTTCGCGACACTTCATGGTGTTTCGTTCTAAGTTTAGAAATTATGCTTTGTTACTATTGTCTGTACAGTTAATATAAAAGCTGCAACAAGAGGTAGAAAGCCCTCTTTTATTTTGAACCCGTGCTTGAGGTAGACGAACCCCCTTTGAAATTGTCATCTTCTTTTGGGAAGCCTATTGCTTGTAAATAGCGAACTACCCACATTTTCCTAGTGTGAATGCTAATTTAAGTTAAGAGAACAACGAAGAAAAGTAACATCGCAGTTTTATCTCGAATTGTATCTTCGAGCACCGCTTAACGCCTTGCACCCTTCAAGAATTTCACGGCCCACCATCCGCGCCAGCTTACATACGTATGATGGTCGTATGTGTATTGTATCCCATTAATAGCACGCCTAAGGCAGTTATTGGAATGTCTAATTAGCCATCTTTGAGAAAAGTATTGGGTACTAGACATAGATGCATCCCCGATCAAAGCACTTTCATGTATTTGGTTACGTAATGACACACAGGAAACCTTGAAGTGTTTAGATCTTTCCATGTTTCCACGTTGTCAAATTCATCCTTCAACGTATTTACAATGTCATTTTAAGTTAAGCCCCCCTCCCCCCCAAAGAAAAATTAGTCTGGAAGAAAGGGGACCCCGTGGAAAGATATGAGGCAGCAAATGGGTTTTAGAAGCAGACTGTACTGATGATTAAAATCTATTCGTCTACGTTTACAAGTATTACCAGGCATAAAAAGCAAGTTTTGAAAGTGGTCAAATAAATGGAGGGACCTTCCTCAAAAGTGTGTGATTTGGACTAGAGGCTTTTGGCAATTTACAAGTATGGTCATCATGGCTTGGTTGTAAAAACAGTGAACCTTCAACCTAGACTACATCCTGTAGAGAACGTTTCACAAATCATAGATATCGATCAATTTGTATTTGATTACGTAGGTCTATACGGCATTCACTGATCTCAAAATGTTTCCTTTCTTTTAGATCATCGGCAGATTTTTGGCGGGCGTTTGGTTTCCAAGTCGAATTCCCAGAATTCCCTGAGTTCAAAACGAGGTTTCATGATGGTGTTTCCAAATAGATGAAAACAGAAAATTTCACTACCATTGTGATAACCGTACCCTGCTATTCCTGGGTAGTTCAAATTTCAAGAAAAGGTGCTTTTGTCACAGAAATTGGGGAATCTGTAAAGAGGGTAAGTCTAGTGTAGCAGATATCATATATTGAATATATTATAAGTATTCTAGAGTGCTAGAATCGCTACAGTACAGGAGAAGCGGGCAAGTATATGTAACATGCACGATCGAGAAGAGTTAATTATCGAACTTGCCTCTGCATGAAACTGAAGGTTTAATCCTTAACTATCCAGCTTAAAAGTGGCATATATATAAATACAATTTCTTGTCTTATACCGTGGGCACAGTGATGATAAGTACGCTGTGTTATGTTTCCCAATGGCTAATACCACTGAAACAGAAATAAAATCTAAACATTCTACTAGTAAACGTAGGAACTAGCGTTAACTCCAGCACGTCCTTTAGTCGGAAGACAACAAGGTGCTAAGCGGTATATAGTTTTGTTTCAACTGCGATTTGCTGGAACTGGATACTGATGAAGCTTAGATATATGCTGATATACGGAAGCCGATTTTTGTCCGTGTTGCTATTTAACTAGCGTTTCAGCTCTGACACAACCTGATGTATTCATACTCGGTGTGGGGTGCGCTAATAAGTTAGACTAGCGTGGCTCTATGAAAAGTTATACCAAAATATGACTTGATTATGTAGTAGCACTGTCACACATAATTGGAATACATTTCTGGACTTGGGATATATAATATTATAATGGAATAGTTATGATTGAGTAGATTGTGGTACGTTGCTTCCAGAGAGGTTCAAACTAATATTTATACTTATTCGTGGGTTGCATATTTGCATACCAACATTGTGTTATGGCCGGAACAGATAAGCATGGGTGGGATTGCTTAACACACTTATCACAAAATTTCTCTGGGCCCATTAATATTAGAATTGGGGAAATTATGATAGCATTAACAGCCTTCCTGAAATGTAAAAAAGGGAAGTTTTAAAAAAATTCTATTGGGTATACTCAGAAGTTAGAAAATCAGATTGGGCCAACATCATGGAAAGAGAGTCATTAATATAAAAATACTTAAGTAACCATTTAATATTGAAACAACAACTGATGGTTACCATTTATCACAAGCTACTTTTAGAACACTAATTGTGAACCGGTTGATATAAAATGTCGAAGCAAAATAAATAATTTAAAATCTACTTTGATTTAATGATAGCTTGAAGAAAACTTTGCTAGGAAATGTCCTATACTTTAGCAATAAGGCCATATATTTAGGGTTTAGTATTAAAAAATAAACTTTGGAACAAGATAACAATTGAACATAAAGATGTCAAATGTACCTGTGGCTCACAGGACATCACAAAGAAAAAAGTCATTATGCTGAAGTCAAGATCATACTTCAGACATAAAAACTGCACAAAATAGCACAAGCATTTTAGTACTGAAAAGCTCTTTTCGTCTGACACTCCTCAGAGTACAAAATCGTCATAATTGAGATTCAGAAGAAATCAATAAAACTTCTACCAAACTGTGTTTTGAAAGTAGCCAATCCGAAATCTGACTGCTAAATTGACATTGTTTTGACCAATTAGTGTCTGTGAAAGTAAATGGTGAGCTGAAAAGGCCCACTGAGAAAACAAATTCTTTTTATTTGCAAAGAAACGATTTTCTTGCTTTGATGTGGATAGATTCGAGGATGGCCAAATGAAATTCTGACCTAGCTCTGCCTATTATGCAAAAAAAACTCATCTGTATACAACTTTGCACCATCCGGGTTTGTAAGCACGTGCTGCCCTATGGCAGAGTCACATTGTTTAGTACTGCTTTTGGCATTAAAAAGCAGTGAGGTGGTTAAGTAGACAGTACACTTGCATAATCCAAAAGGTTCTTCACTGGAAAACAATGCTAAATTTGCCTTGGTGTTGCAGGGAATGACATCTTCAGGACAGCCATTAGAAAGGAAACTCGCTTTATTTAATTAATTTGTAGCTTAAATATTTTCCTTGAACAGACAAGGAGTAAATGATGAACCAAAACTCACATTGCGAGTCTTGAGGCAGAAAAAGGTCAAAAATACTTCACCCAAAAATTAAGCTCCAATATATACACTGGTCATGGACCTTCTCACTAGGTGCTTGAAAGACCAGATATAATGGTAATGAACAAAATCCCTGTGATGTTATAGTCCATCAATACGTTTAAAGGTGCAAAAAGTGTGTCCGCTTTTGCACACCTCTTTGTACTAAATAAACAGTTTTGAAATTACATAGAAATTCCTCTGTTCCCAGCCTGTAACTTTACAAGGTGCTATAAAGACAGGAAGTTATTTCTAAAGAAATGGATCCTTATGATGTTATAGTCCATCGGAATGTTGAAAGGTGCAAAAAGTGTGTCTGCTTTTGCACACCTCTTTGTACTAAATAAACAGTGTTGAAAATTACGTAGAGATTCCTCTGTTCCAAGCCTCTAACTTTACAAGGTGCTGGAAAGACAGGAAGTTATTTCTAAGGAAATTGATCCACATGATGTTATAGTCCATCAGAATGTTGAAAGGTGCAAAAAGTGTGTCTGCTTTTGCACACCTCTTTGTACTAAATAAACAGTGTTGAAAATTACGTAGAGATTCCTCTGTTCCAAGCCTCTAACTTTACAAGGTGCTGGAAAGACAGGAAGTTATTTCTAAGGAAATTGATCCACATGATGTTATAGTCCATCAGAATGTTGAAAGGTGCAAAAAGTGTGTCTGCTTTTGCACACCTCTTTGTACTAAATATACAGTGTTGAAAATTACGTAGAGATTCCTCAGTTTCAAGTCTCTAACTTTTCAAGGTGCTGGAAGTGCAGGAAGTTATTTCTAAGGAAATTGATCCACATGATGTTATAGTCCATCAGAATGTTGAAAGGTGCAGAAAGTGTGTCTGCTTTTGCACACCTCTTTGTACTAAATAAACAGTGTTGAAAATTACGTAGAGATTCCTCTGTTTCAAGCCTCTAACTTTACAAGGTGCTGGAAAGACAGGGAGTTATTTCTAAGGAAATTGATCCTCATGATGTTATAGTCCATCGGAATGTTTAAAGGTGCAAAAAGTGTGTCTGCTTTTGCACACCTCTTTGTACTAAGTAAACAGTGTTGAAAATTACGTAGAAATTCCTGCCTTGCAATTCTTAAAGTCCGTAATGTACTGTCTTGTCCCCTTTATTTTGCTTTGTTTTTGTTAGGAAACAGTCTGTTGCTTTTTAGTGTCTTTTGGTGGGTAGTTCTGTAATATTTTTTGTTCTTTATATATTTTTTTCTTTGCTTTTCTCTTAATCAATGGTTTACTTTGCTACTTCTTTTATTTTTTTATTTTCCCTTTTTTTTTGGTCATTCGTCATAAACATTATTTTCTTTGTACTTTAAGTTCTTCGATGATATCACTTAGTAGTATGTTTTTTGTTGCATTTGCATGCTTACTCTTTTAACTACTTTTCTATGTTGCTTTCATATTACTGTTTTTGAATTTTGTCAACTAGTAATCTGTGTGTTTCAAAATTTGCTTGACAAATTTCAGTTGCTGTTTCAAATGACAATTGCATTTGTTATGTTCCAAGCCTTTGCTTCCTAGTCACCAGGATTTTCAGTTTTAAAAGATTGAAAAGTTTCATTGCTATCTAATTTTGATTTAGAAGACATTTCTCTAATCAGGAAATACTCGACAGGACTTAAGATATTATTGGAGTATCTGAGTGTAAACTAATGAAGTACATTTGTGGCTATAGAAGTAAACTTTACCTAACTTACAAAATTTGAATGATGAAAACGTAATGACCTGAAAACTAGTTCGCAGGCAAGTAAGAGACATTGAGAACACGGAAAGGGCTCCTAGTGATGATGGGAGGTATTAAATGAACATCATATTAGTAGGGCACTTATGAAACAAATAATGATTTGTTCCTAAAGTAGAATTCAATGCTCTTGTTGTGTTTAAATCGTTCTCTAAATTTCTCTCTTTGTTCTGTCAAAGGCTGTCATCTAAACTCAGTAACAGTACTTGAATTGTAAGGAGAAGCTAATAAGTAATAAAAGATATCGAAGCAAAACTAAAGATATTGAAGCAAGAAATTTTCCCCATTTCGTGACGAATAAATGGTAGACAAATAGTCAAGTCACAGTCGAGTACATTGCAGTTTAATTGGGGAAGTGGCATCGAGGCAAACGTTTGCTAGCAGCAACGTGCTTATGGCTTTATACAGTTCAATATTAAATATTGTTTTTCTCTCACTATTTCATGTATGCCATACATTAGGAGCATCCCATTGCCCTCCTTTATTGTCAGAGTTTTATGTAGTTGTTCAAGGTACAAAGAAAGGAAGTTAAAACCGTAAAGATTTTGTGAAATTTTCTAATTTTTATCTGACCTAAAAATTTCTAATATGGAGGAAATATGTCTAGTTAAATGCCTAGTCTCATCGGAAGGTGACACAAAGTTTGGGTTATCCTCATTAAAAATCTGATTCAAGTGAAACATCCTACATATTTTTCACATTTAATGCTTTTCATGACATTTGACAGAGAATAAGTTCATAAACTTTAATTGGAATGAGTAAACAGACAGGGTTTCACTATTTTAAGAACGAAGATGCATGGCTACCGAAAGGAATGTTTTCACATGGGCAGATGTTTTTTTGATTTTTCCGAGTACCCACTGCGATAAGCAAACGTCTGACAAAATGTGAAGAAGATACAGAGAGGTTAAAAAGATACACCTACAAGTTCTTTGTTGAAAATCGTATCCATCCTGATTCTGTTTGTGAGAGAAAATGGTAGCCAATTGTGCTTTGTAAAAGGTCAATGCCATAGATGCCAACGTATAAATGAATTTTCTCATGCATTAAAAGTGGACAAACAAGGGTACCTGCCCATGTAAAGCTGGGAAAGCTCTTCATTTTTCCCAGACATTTGTCCACTGGTTGTCTCAGTATGTTATTCTGCTGACTACTACATGCAAACTACTCATTCTTGGTGATGTTAATGCTGTTGAAAAGTATTATTGACACATAGCATGTATAATCAGGTTCTAATATCTACTGCTCAAAGCCTTCATAGCAGAAATACCCCTTTTGAGGGAAGTCAACAACAACATATGTTCCTTGGCAAGAGACGCTTGGTGTATATTTATACTGAAAAGCATGTTTATTCCATTCTTACTTTTCTAGGCAATATTTTAATAGAGGACATACATAATCTTATGTGAGATGGTTGAGTTACGCTTGTTGAACGGAAGTTGCCAACGTACTTTTAACCTCTCACGAAGAGAACTAGGCCTATGCCAAAACAGTTATTTTGTATAATTTCGTAATCAGTACAACGTTATTTTCCATGATCAGTCTCTAACTTTAATCGTCACCGGTTTTGCAAGATCTTACTGCATTTGTTTTCATACTGTGCACGATTGCCGTTAGTACAATAGCGTATGACGTACATTGTAAACAAATGTGCGGATACTTGCCTCATCATTTGTAACCACGCTTCAATTACGCTGTATTCAATGTAAAATAGGTATCCTTCAACTATC
>JAAAKL020016203.1:0-11143 GCA_010016065.2 Carybdea cf. marsupialis auct. non (Linnaeus, 1758)
TATAAGCTTTGTGTGATGGGGACTGAAATGGCGTCCAACGACTGACCTCACTTTCAGACGGAAGATGCTCAATCCAGTGTTTTTTAGACATCAGTGGTTGTATGGTCCTCTGCAAGCAGCTATATTTGATGGCAGCTTTTGCATAAGTATATTAATGTCTGTTTTTTACCGAATTATAGATTGCGACGTTTTAGAGCGTTATTATGCCAGCAAAGAACGTCTTTCCACAAAGTATTATGTCATTCTACTGTTATGATGTGGAAGAAGGCCACATTTGGCCCCTCTTAGTTGTCGGTCGTTTTAATATTTGTAGTATAGAATGATACGTTTATATTGTATATTTCATTCAAGTGGAGGTTTAGGATAATTTCCGAATGGAAAACATGGTAGATATTTCATGAATGTAAGAGAATTTTTATTATTGCGCACTTATTCCACTAACCGTTGAATTTTATCCTTCTTTACTAGGTCTGTATAACAAAGGATTGGTTTATTTTGATGTGAATATTGCAGATGAGGATTTCATTGTGGGTATGTGAATGAAGTAAAACATTGCATTTTGAATCTCGGATTAATGCAAAATCTGATCATATATTTCTTCATGCCCAGCAGCATCTTTACGGAAAGGTTACGCATTTAGACACAAAGTTTTAGCATCAATGGCGTCTGCTGAAAAAGATCTTAAGTTTTAACTCCGTCGAAGTTTCCCTGACATATTTAATAAGTTATCGTGCTACCCATAATGTTACTGAATGTTCAGTTCGTTCACACCCACAGGAAGTTTCAAAAGATTTAAGAAAAGTCTTACTGTGCTTTGACTAAAGAGCGTGTGTGATTATAAGGTAAAAATAATTCCTGCGTGCAGACATATAGATGGCATGTTAATCAGTTACAACAGAGTATCATTTGCGCTTTTTTCTCATCTCCGTTTTTCGATAAACATGGACCTTTAAGAAGGGTACACGTGCTAGCAGTAGTAACTCTGAAGTAATTACAACTGTTGTTATAAGTAGACATTTTCAAATGGTAGTTTTTTGCAATCACGTACATTCCCAACATCCACTTACCGAATTTAATTGCATTACTATAACTCAGTAATCCTCTGCTCTTTGTTACTCTTGACAGTTCCTCCACTGGAAAACTTCGTCATGAATAGGGTACTGGGCGATTATATGGAAACCATGCTGTACAAGATTTTTGTATCAATTGACCAGCAAACTAATATATATGAGGTGAGCATAAATCTCCAGAGTGCGTCACTGTTACAGCTGCGGGTTTTTTTTTCGTGTTTGTGTTTGACGTATTTTCATCTATTTTTTTCAATGTTTAGGAGTATATTGTTGATTTGAACGAATTTATGTAAGGAATGGGACATTCAATTCCAACTGATATACCAGTGCTATTACCGTTATCATGTCAAATGTAAAATTATTGAATATTTTGTACAAAACAATAGGGTCCTTTGAAGACTACAATAAATCATTATTTCAGCTTACTTTTTCTGTATTTATTAGAGGATTGAACTAAAAAGAGATAGGTCTGTGCAAGGGCATATATCCCAGCTGTTGTTTCGACCAGAAATTTTGGCGTTGCCTATGGTAAATATAAGATCTTTGCACATTTCAACTATTATGGCACTCTAGTTGCATATGTCGAGCCATAGAAAACATGATATTGTAGTAACTTTTATAGTCCTGAAATACTATTCAATGTTACGTCGAGTTTCCCTTTTACCTAATATAATCTAGTTCTTTTCTTATAAACATTATACTGATTGTCAATAAAGTAGTAAATGTCAGATTTGAGCACCTTAACGCTGTCTTATCCTTGTATTTGATTTTCAGTTGTCACAGGTACTGGAAATGGATCTCCAATTAGTCAAGGTATGTATAGGTCCCTATTAGGTAGATCGATAAATTCCGTTGAGAGTGTCATAAATGGCCGTTAGAAATGATGCTAATTACAACCGATGCTACAACTTTATCCCAGCCAAGAATAAATTCATTTTGGGAGGTTGTCAAGAAAATAACTTTTTTTAAAAAAACTAAATATCAACTTCTGGGCGGAAGCAACTAAATCGAATATTTAAGTACATTTGGAAATGTTGAAAGCGCTTGTCGAGGTCGATTTACCGAACTACTCTAACACTACAACCAGAAATGACTGAATACAGAAACCCTTTTAAAGTAATATCTCCTTTTTAGGACACTATCGTCAACGATGAAACTCAATAACAAAACTCCTACTTCCTCTCAATACAGATTACAAAGTGTCCGTTTATTTACATAATTATTCAATCAAATGAGACTTGCTCAACGTCGGGTAAATGATCCGATCCTTCTAATAGGTAATTCAGATCAGCTTAATTTTTATCTGTAATGCAGTTTTTGACCCAACAGTTCTGAATATTGAAAATTTTTTCCCGTCAAGATTTCTTTCCCTTTATGGAGCAGCGGCATTGTGATCACACAATGAAGAAGGACATATCGTGGACGTAGGTGGCTTAATGAGTAGAGGTTGAGGTGGAAAATTGCCCATTGGGTATGTTCTAAATGGATGGGATTAATTCTTACAAAAGATAGCGAGTATATTTTTTCTGACCGCAGTTAAGTTATATTTACTTCGTGGAGCCCGTTTGGTTTCATTCTTTTACCCTATTTGTCTATACATAGAATGCAGTCTCTGTGTTTTGTCGTCTTGGTCTGGCACAAAAGAAGACAATTGATATGGAGGAAGAAAAGCTGCATGAATCGTGGCTGGAAGTCTTGAAGCAGCAGCAGAAAAAGTATGTTTAACAAATTTCTATTCATCAGTTTTATTATTTACAAAGAAGGCCACTTATTTTCTCTTTCTTAAGCCATCTACATATGCCACTACGTCAAAAGCACTCTCTTTGTATTCTCGTTCCCCCACCTTCAAAATAGCGTTGCACATTTTGCTGCAACACGAATAGAAGTACATTTTTAAAGCAGTGATATTGAACAGAACAAAGCACGCTTGCTGTGCCCATCATCGTCCTATAGAGTACCAAAATGAGTTTGCTTATAACCTCTGTATTTTTATTTCTCTTCTTGTTTGTTTTTGTTACTGCTGGTGTTGCCACTAATGTTTTTAGATTTTCTGCTATTGATGTTTGTTATTATTAGTGTTCTCTGTAATAATTTTGTAGGACTTTTTCTTCAGGTTATAATCCGTTTTTCATCTTTGTTTTTCGTTTATTGTCTTTATTGTAGTGCATTATTATTTCTTTTATTCTTGGTATCGTTTCTCGGTGAGTCTGTCCTAAAAATGGATATGTTGTTAGATTGGGACAATAAGTAAACCGAAAATTTTCGTACATAGGATGGATATCACTTCTTGTACAATAGCTAGACACACCTTTTTGTGTCAAAGTAGTATTCTTGCACATATGCATCGATGGTAGTCATTGTGTATTTTGGGAATTGCCTTAGGTTACGTAATTCTTTGTGCATGACTTTAAAAAGTTCACTTTTGAAGTACAATTATCTCTGCATCTTTAATATGGGAAAAGGTAGCAGTGATTTTACAATTTTGTTTGTTGAAACTGAAAAGAATGGAGCGCCCGAATCTCTGATCTATGCACCAATTATGTAACTATTTGTCGTTAAATGTAACTGAATAGCTCAATTTCTCGACAGGGTTGATTTGGGGGACCAGAATTTCCTTCTGAATTTTGTGCCCTCGAATCCCAGTGGAGTTGTAAATGGTGGGTCGTCCGTAGCATCGATATCGGAGTCATCCTCTGCTACAGACCTGCTATCTGACAATGAGCAAATAGCGATAATGTCGCCAGGTGAGTGCATAGACGGTGATATTTTTGCTGGACGTAATTTGAATGATAATGTTGTATTGTATCGCTTAGTAGATGACCGCCTTGTTCATGACCTTGCTTGCAGAAAATAGACACTGAGGAAAGCTGCAATGCCTGTTCCCCTGGATTATCAAGACTGTGCTTTTATATATCTTATTGCAATTAAGTGAAGAATGTTATCTTCCCTGTCAAGTTCAGATTTCATACGTTTCACTCACTAGATTCATCGGTTCTTAATCTCACATTCGTTTATTGTACTGGGGATTATGACCGCTGGTTTTAAATTGAGCCAAAGCCGTTCGTTCATGCACCAACTTCCATTCAACGCCAAATATAACTTTTTTGTTGTTTTTGTGTAAGAAGTCGCAATGACTTTTGGACATTCCAAGACCATATTTTAGTGTAATTACAGTAGTTGAAGCCGAATATTTTAACTGGCATTTTGTTATGGCTTAAAATACTTCTTCTTGGAAGCGATAGTCAGGGATGGTTTTCCCCGCTCATGGATATGGATAATATGAATTTATTACTATTGAAAAATGATGGTATTTTCCTAGAATTATTTCGATAAATCCTGCCATTGGAATCAATAAAATAACTTTAAAAATTATTAAAAATCTAAGGAAGTTAACTCTCAAGAAAATAACTATTTGTAAATCAACCATTGTTGATATTGCTTCTATTATTTTAAGTTCATTTCCCTTTTTACGTAATAGATTCAACAACACCCGGGAAAAGGATTGCATTTATGTTCGATTCAACACTGACAGCTTTCCTTATGATGGGAAACTTATCACAGGTATCTACAGTTTGAAGAGTTTATTATTGTTATAGAATTTGAAAATTGCCTGAAGTCACAGCAATTTTCTAGAGTTAAAGTAGTACAATTTTCGAGTAGAATATATATAATCGATTATAGCACGTTGTTGCAAAGAATACCTTGATGGGTGACACATTTTTTGGTCATTCGTGTTTATTGAACAACGTGTAAGTTGTAGGTAATTTCTTTTCGCCGACAAAACACAGGTTTTTTTTGTTTTGATGAATGCAGCTTCCAGAGCCGCAAGGAGACATGGAGGACGCCCCTTTGCTAATCTGTGAGAGAATTCTCGAGTTAAATATCTTGACAAGACTGGTTTTTATTCAAATGTTGGCTGTTTGCTGAGTCACATTTCGTTTCTGCTGAAAAATATGAAACGTTTTCTGATTTCCTTGTAGTTAGATTGGAATAAATAAATGTTTTGGTTCAGCTTTGTTGAGATGTTGTCATTTCACATTATGATTTTAGGGTTTAAAACGACATTCAGTTACAATGTTTGAAGTTGGAAAATTGACTGATGAGGCAATGGACAGCTTCGTAGTTGAACTCGGAAAGGTATGTATACCTTTACCAATTGTTTCGTTATTTAATTGTAGATATACTGTGGCAGATACACCAGATCGTCTGTTGTAATTTGAGTGGAAAGAAAAAACTACCTTAATGATGTATATACATGTGAAGATACTGGAAGTTCATAATAGTCTGTGTTACTTTGTGGCAAAACATGTTCAGTGCAATACCTTCTAAAAGCCTATGGAACATTTCTATACCGATTTTTGGTAGATGGATCAACTAAGTAGTTTATATATATTTTTGAGAGAATCCGTTCGTAGGTGGTGAGAACTTTATAAACAAAGGAAACTGAAAAATGCCTGTAGAGACTACTGCACTTGGCATATCGTTGTCCATCAGTTATTAAAGCAGTCTGTTTGTGCTAGGTGTTCTTAATGGGAAACTATTACAATAAATCTTATCATAAATTGCTAAAGACTGCGAGTTTGTTGTTTCAAAGTAAATGGTTAATATATCGCTAATGTGGCATGTTGAGCCCCTTGCATGGATCTCAGGGAATTCACAAGGTGGCTTCTATCAACAAGGAAAAAGGATTGGCATTTTTTACTCCAGTATTCCTGGCTTATAGGACAGCGTAATCCTGGCGAAACGACTGCCAAGGATTTTATAAGTGATTCGTTGCCACAGTAGACATGGTTTGCATGTTTTTAAATCGAAAGGATAGAACTGGATCTGCAATGGATTCGTGAAGAGAAGAATATCTATTATTGGAAGCATGTGCCATAAACCAAGGATCACTCAGGACCTTGCCGTCATTAGATTTTTTCCCATACTTTGTCTTTCCCTGCGTGTGTCATGTTGACTCAGGTATAAGTTATGAGTTATCTTCACTAAATTGCTTGTCAAATAGAGTAGATCATTGTCTTGTGAACAATTTCTTGTAGATAATGACTGATGTCTATTGTGGTGAGTCTACAAAAGTTGGAAATGAATTTTAAAGTGTGATGGTTTCTCTTTTTATTTGGAGTACGACCGTTACATTGTGTATCAAAGAGTTCTCGTTTTCGATCAATGCCCGTGTTTCCACTTCTCAAATGAATGCGGAAAAATCGTGGCTAATACAAAAAGGTAGATTCTACACTTTAAAGACTTAAGCACTTCTCCCCAGCCTAGCCTTTATTATTATGGCCTTTTAACGCACTTGGATTGAGCAGCCGTAGAGTAATTATGGATGTAGTATACGTGCAACTCAACTGCTAGCACATTATGAATAGGGATAGAATTCCCCATTTCTGAGTGGAAATTGCACTTCCGGCTTAAGATATAACACTGGCTGCTCGTTTAAAATTTTGTGTTAATCATCTCATTATTTCATGACGTCAATTTTTTTCATTTGAATGCCAAGTGTGTCTGAAGCGCATTTGAATTTTTTTAGTTTTAAGTTTATTTTCGTTCACAGTAGTTGTTTAAATAGTGTTTCCTTCTTAGGTCGAAAATGTTGCTGAAGGAGAAGCTAGGAGATATTTTGACCATGCAGTTGTTTTGAAACACACGATAGAATTTTTACGAGAAACGAAAACATTGAATCCAGAACAACCTCTTTGCAACGTGCTAGGACTAGGTAAGTCGCTGTAATCCTACAAACCACTTTGTATAATTGAATACGTTGATGTGTCCTAAGTAAAACTATTGCAAAAAGCATTAAGCATGCAATGGGTTATTTTGCGTTGCTGACGGCTGTGGCGGTATATGGAGTTGGTAACTTGTCAAAAGGGGGGAAGTAAATCCTTTCAACAGGATTTTAACAGAGAAGGATAATAAGTCTGCATCCTTAATTTATAGTTATCGTGGAAGTCGTTTCCGATGCTTGACGTCAAAGCTGAGGCATCGCAAGTGACACTCCCAGAGGCATCGAAGTGTAACCAGCTAGCTTAGTTTATTGGATTTTATTCCTCGACTCTGAGCTTCTCGGGTTGCTTGCTAATTGCATGCCGTTTGAAAATTGCCAAGAACATCGGAGCGCGAAATGGTGGTCAAGGGATCTAATTTTAATAAATCTAAGTGGTTATCTTGTTATGTGGTACAGTGGTATCAGTACCTGGAACTCAGTAACGACAGTGGCGTTGACGGAAGCTTTCTGTCATACTTCTAGGAAGTAATTTGACGATGGAATATTGTAGTATTTGTTTTATGGCCTTTGAAGTGACATTGTATGTTTCAGGCTTAAGTGAATTTTATAAGGTGTTAAGTGAACTAATACTTACTATACTGTGACAGTTTTTGCTTTGTCAAAAATGTTAGGCGTTTCATGCCCGTAACTAGCATCTTCCTTGCAAACACTATACAGATAAAACTCACGAAATCCTTCTGTTTGAAACATTTAACGAACTAGAAAAAGTTATATCAGCTCTGATAACAGCTGAGTTACTGATTCTCTTGAGAGAATTTCAGTTTATTGGAAATAGGACTAAACGACATCTCTGGTCGATGAAAACGTACCAGGTGATCATGGTTTTTCATGTCTTGATGCCCTAACAAGTTTTACAAATCTACAGCTTTCAATTGTTACCTCCACTAATGCTTTTACTTATTTAAACTTTTTATTCAAACTTATTTTTATTTCTTTACTCCACACGTAAAAGGTACAGATTGTGGCTATTACCCCAATTTTTATATAATCCAAGGCTAACCATGTTACTGTAAAGTAGAAGAAAGTCTGTTTTACCAATCGCAAGCTAAATACTGACGTATCCTACATCGCGCCTTTGACGCAGACGTCATGTTCTTCTCAAGGACCTACATTGCACAAACAACTTCATTACAGCCGCTGGGCGTGCCGTAAAGATGTATTTTATTTAGCTGAGGTTAGCAGTGCATCCATTCGCTGATGTATATCGCTCAGGTGGTACTATGGTCTCTTTAAGTTGTCTTAATTTTGAATTTTTAGATTTACTCAGATGTGAAAGTATGAACAGCTTGGACCCAGGAGCTTGTGCAAGGATATTAAATAAGAAATACAAGTACGATCAATGCTAGTCTTGTTTAATTTTCTATCTGTACTGATGACAAACCTTTGATAAGGTTTTTATTTCGTGTATTTCTAAAATCAATTTCCGTTTTGGAGTTTTTCAGGATAGTGACCATATTTGTAATATTGCGTATGTGTTTTTTCACTGGTTACATTTCCCGTTAGAAGGCTGAAAATTTAAGCGAAAGAGATACGACTTTAGTTACTAGAATGGCAGTTAAAAGAATATGTCATTGTATGTGAAATACTGAATGCAAGAAACCCTCCTGACGAATATTAAGACACATTGTCAGCTATTTCTGGTGATTGCACCCCAGTTTGCAACTAAGGATAGTGATATTTCCCTCGGTTCAAATTGATGGAGGCGGCTAAAGGGAAACCTTTTATGACCTACATATCCTTTCCAGTTTTTATATATATCACCCGCAAGAAACCTATTCGATTGGGGAAATTACTGTTCCTTAAGCTAATTCTCACCTAAAATCTTTTTACCGATGTCTATATGTACTGCGTAAAACTTTAATAGTATGTCAGTATGAAGTTTTGGATTATCACAGATAGATTATTATGGAAAGCATGTGAAGAAATGACAATCATGTTCAGGTAATAGTGGATATTGTGCACTTCAGAAAGACCCTTTGATCGTACAAATTGAAGGAAAGTGCGCAAGAGAAGTGGGACAAAAGTTTGAGGCTCTTGGAGTTTGGGATAAACTCAATAATCGGTATTCCGATTTCATATGGTTAATACCATTATGTGAAATCACGAGGCAGGAAAGGATTGTTTGGTAAGATAGTGAGACACGCGGAAAAGATGAATAATTCACCAAGGTTTTGATTGATCTCTGGCTTAATGTTAGTAAGGAGAGGCGTGTGCTATAAGCAAAGAGAGAAAGTTTTGCTTTGGTGGAAAACAATACATCCTGAAACACTTAAGAAAACTGAAAAATTGGCGCTTTGTGGTACCGGAGGAGGGAGTAGAGACACTGTTGAAATTATGTACAAAGGATACAATAAATCTTTTCCAGTTCAAGACTAGTAACGCCCATCTCCTCCCCTTGTATCACTTTGCCAAGCGTGTAGTCGTGGTAAAGGATGTGCTCTGCTCGAGCTGACCATATGGCAAGCTAAAGTGTGCAGAACCAACAACCAGATACTATCTGGGAATAACTTGAGTTGCGGACTTAATTTACCGAGGCCTATACTCTATTTTCTACCCTCTTTCTTCTCTATTCGGTGTTCTACCAGTTATGTTCTCGTACTTAAAAAGCAGTTGTGTTGGCCTCTAAATGTACGATGTCGATAATTATTATTTTTCTTACCAGCCTATTGATATCAATGGCACCATTGAGTAACGAAATTCGACCTGTTGCCAGCTGTATGCCTCCACATCTGGGACCAGCCATTCCCGAGGTGCGTAAGAATTCATAGTTCTGAAAAGGACTCAAATTACAGCTTCGAAGATATATTTTATGATCTTCGTGATTGGTCAATTGATATACGTTTTGAGAACTTCGTTTTTGTAGAAAGTCTGCAAATGTAGATAATCCCCAAGTGCGCCAACTTGGCCCACTTGCATTTGATTTGTATGGTATCTTAACTGAACCCTTCAGCTTCTACAAATTGTCGTTCCGTGTAACATTTTTTTCAGTTGTAGTGCGCTTAGCTTTTACCTGTTGAGGCGTAACCCATTTCAAATAAATTCTCTCATATCTCGACTTTCAAACATTATTTAAACTAGCAAAGAAAAGACCATGATATCGCACAGTGTAAATATGTTTTTACTCAGAGAGAGAAAACCACATGGTCGTATGCTTATGATGTAAGATAATTACTTATCGGTCTAATTAATAATGATCTTACTGTTAACGCTTGTATGACTTTTCCAAAAGGAAAAGAAATAGTGATAACTATCTAGAAATATTGGCAGAAGTTTACCAGCTTGGGTGATGATGCCACGATACGATTCTTATGTGGTGGTAGTGATAGAATATGTGTGGATCTACTTTGCACGACCTAAAAGTGCATCATTTCCTACTGCCCTATATAATATTGGGTTCAGTCGATAGTGGATAAATTGAGTTTCAGTTTGATCTGTTTATTTGTTGTCACAAGCCTATTGCCGTAGAGAGTCTTTTATGTAGACACCTTTTGTAAACCACTATACCCTTTTGCAGGTATAAATACGTTCCCTCTCTTTATTTATCTTAGGTGAATTCAGTTTGGTTCAAGCTTTACTTATACTCCAAAGTTTGCTGCGGCCCTCCATCGCTGCTGTTAATGAAAGGTACAAGGCTGAAAAAACTACCTGAGGCTTTCCAGGTAAACAGTGAACATTTGATATATCTAGTCTAAAGAATACAATACAAACGGATTAAAAGGAGTGGATTAAGAAGTGTGTCTTGGAGGCATTTTCTTGGTATCGCTTTTGTACAGATTTTTTAGTTTCCTGTTCATTTGCTGTAGCTTTTTATGCCAAGTTTTGTTCACTGTCTGATATAATTACGTAAATACGTAATTATAAGCTCTGAAATCGTTTTCCCGTTCCACAAGTGTTTGTGGTTGTGTTTCTAAAGATAGACCGAGTACAAAGGACGGATATGATTCATGTATGTGAAACTTCGCTATTCAGTCCCGAAGTTAAGAAAGTTGGTAAACATTTAAGTTTGTAAGTCATTTCTACCAGTTGGGAAAGCGAATACCTATCTGCAGCTGTAAAGTAAGGAGGGATTTGTAAGGTACGTATGATCTCTGCATCTTGGGGATATTTTAGTGTGGAGTTTGATGACTTGCTTCGCAACATCCTGATAGCTTGCATAAACGTGTTAATTGCAGCCACTTCTACTTCCCTCAGATACGTCTCCAGCTGATCTCCGTATGATCTCTGCATCTTGGGGATATTTTAGTGTGGAGTTTGATGACTTGCTTCGCAACATCCTGATAGCTTGCAT